>CM044116.1:3970256-4197091 GCA_024174645.1 Lemna minuta | reverse complement strand
TTGCAAAAAGACTAATCATCTATCAAGTAGAAAATTATCTCTAATTTATGTATAAATATCGACTTTAGTGAAATGACATACCAATGGAGAAAATTCCTAAAAAGTATGATAACATGCATCATATTCTCATAAAATAAGCATGAATATGAGTTAATTAGGATAAGAAATTGAGTTATAAATGCATGTTATCAATTACGCACAAGGCAATCAGGTTTTGTTATTCTCACGCTTCAAATAATTACAGGATTTTATGAAGTTCTTGCATGCAACCCAACTTTTGTTGGGAGAAGAGCAGTGGACGATGAATTTGTCCTCTTGAGGGCTTCACCGTCTCTCTTCAGCGAGGAAACAACATGAGCGTTTCAAGCTCTCTTCCTCCGACTCCCTTCGCGCCTCTTTATCTCCTCCTCTCTTATGCGCCTTCTGTATTCTCAAATGGGTCGTTGCAGTGCTAGCCCTGTCAATATGTTCCCCCTTTCGTTGGAAGGATTATGAGTTGAACCTGTTCCTTTCTTGCTCTATCTCCTTATTCTCTTTCTTTGAGTGTTCTAGTAATCTCTTCCGGACATTCTTTCTCTCGATCCTCTTCTTCATCCTCGAGTATCTTTGGCTCCGTTCGTTCACTCTCAAAGCAGAATCGCTTTTCGGTCACGATTATCTGACAGGAAGAGAGAGAAAGAGAGGAAGAGAGCGCAGGAAAGGGTTAGGAAAAGAGAGAGAGAGAGAGAGAGAGAGATGAGGAAGGTGGAGAGCGCACGAGGAAGACGGGGAAGAGAGCGGAAGAGCGCGGGAGAGATGTCTTTTCCTGTTTTTTTTTTCTTAAAATTTTAGATTTATGGGAAGGTCCATAAATCCCATCAGTCCAAGGGTCCTAGACTGATTTTCTTACCCATCTCATCTAGCGTCCGAGCCCTAAATCCAAGGGTCAGGTCTTAACTCGAAGTTGCCGGCAACCATGATGTCATGCAACATAAATCACGTGGGGAATCCAGTACCTTCGTCCAGATGTGTGGATGACGGCGGCCTGCATGCCGGTGACGGCCGGGCAAACCCTTGGGCTAACCGAGGAGGGAACTATTAAGCACGTTGAGAAAAATGAATCCGATCTGATCAGCCTACCGACTTCGCCGCAATTCTTAAATATATTATTATTTTAATAGCTTCGTCGCCGAAAACTGCCGTTCATTGCGATGACTGGTTTCTCGTCTATCAAATTCTTTTATCCTTTCTTATTCTTCTTCGGGCGATCAAAGACTAAAAATCTGGCGCTTGATCGAACCAAATCATGGAGATCGAGCTTGAACGTTGTGAGTGCAATCTTCTTTGTCAAACTACAAACATCTTCCTATCGATAACCTCGGAAAGATGCAAAAAAACGTTACAGAAGAATCGATGGCTGCTATCGTAGCTGACGCTGGAGACACTACTCACGGCAGCGGCTCTCTTTAGGGCAACCGCAGGGGAAAGATGACCTGGCCTTGCGCTTCTGGAGGAACCTCTTCAGCGACATCTTCGTGGCCAGCGACGTCAGCTGCGGCGGCATCTGGGTCTCCGCGGCAGAGATGATAGCCTTCGCCTGCTCTTCGGTAACGTGGCAAACGCTTATTTGACCGCCGTAGACAATAGTCAACGACGAGGTTCCAAAGGAGAGGGGAGAAGGCGGCCGGAGTCTGAGCTCGGTGTCCATGGAGAGGGAAGGAAAGAGGAGAGGATCTGGTTTTAGAGGCGAGAAGAGGGGGAATATAAAGAACCAGACGCGGGACGCCGGGTCTAAGGGAGAGACAGATGTCACGATTTGCACGTGGAATAAAACGGGTTTTTCAAAGAAACCGTTGGGATAAGGTGGGCAAAATCTTCCGGGCCGACATGGACGGATTTTAAAAAATAGTCTTACTCTGGAAATCCTCCGGAAATAAGGGGATTTTTTTTATCACCATCATGCATTAAACATATATCCCACATGTATGGTGTGGTATAATTATTGCAGCCAAGTTGAATTTAATGAATCGACCAAGTTGATAAAAAAAATTAATTGAATTTTTTTATTTCAACATAGTCAAGATATGAGAAGAATGGTAGGTCCAATCTTCAACCGAGTTATGCCTTTAGCCCAAGGATAGACCCAAGGTCAAAATTTTCTAATGATTAAAGATGGAGTAAAAGTCAATTCTAGCAAAGTCAATCGTAAGGAAATGGTTTGGGCTCATGCATAAAATACAAGGTACATGTGACAAATCCAATGCAGTATCAATTAAAGTAGTTGGGCATATAGACTACGAGTATATGTTTGCCAAATTTTGAGGTTTTAATCTTCCTCAATCAATGGTAATAGAATGTTATTATTCACAAGGTTCTATGATCCATCACCGAAATCATGATTTAAATGTGGATCATAATTGGATCAACGATTTTTTACCAATCACATAGATGATCAAAGAGGGAATGAGAAATATAGTATAAATAAATGATTTGATCAACAAAAAGATTTTTTGATCATGATCTCATTTTGGTTGATTGATGAAGTCAATTGATCAACCAACTTGAATCATGATCAGGTCCATGACTACTGATATGCGTAAAATCACGGTCATTGAATGTGCACGTTCATGTATCAATAATTATACTCAACTCTTAAAAAAAGTTGAATTTGGTTTCGAAATTTAGATTAGTGGCGAGTTGGGGTCAAATCCATAGATAAAAGGTAAAAAGATCTACATCAATAAAAATATTTTTTTGATATTTTTTTAAATTAAGAAAGCAGAGATGATCGATGAAAAAGAAGAAGATGTATGCATGAGATGAACTGAGCACGAACAAATGCTTCTAAACTCCTATCAAAGATTAAAAAGCCCTAGTTCGATAGTAGAAATGTGATTTAAGGTTAGAAATTATGAAAAATGTTGATGAAAAGATAGGGAAAAAATAAAAAATATCAATGAAAAATAATTCCAATCTAACATTCATGATGAAAACACACTCTAGTAATGCCCTCTAATAAAAATACACCTTTGAGTGCTCGTACATTTCGTCCAAACTTAGCTTCTAGCATCCAACATGAGTTATGAGTAGAAAAGAGATGAAACTCACAAGAAATGATGTTCTATACACGAAGAATGATCAATTGGTGCACTCTTTCCTCCTTGCTAGCCAATGTCAGAAGCACATACTGAAACATTAAAAATCTTTTTTTTGCCTCATAGTCATATTGAGGGTCATGCACACAAAATTTTAGCTCCAAACTCAATCAAGAATAGGAGAGAGGGAGGGAGAGAGAGAGATGATGAGAAAGAGAGTCTACATAAGAGAGATTCTGGTGGCGTACGACCTCTGTCGCCACCAAGACACAATGTCACAGCGCCAGAGGAGCCCTATCGAGCGCGCGGATCTATCTGCTTATCTTTATTTCTTTATTATGAACTTTTGACCCGCACGTGTTTAAGCGGGTCCTCGCTTATTTCCCTCTCCCTTCTAGGCTTCCGGCTGGGTTCTTCCCTTTTTGGGATCCCATTCGTGAAGCCCTTTCTCTTTGTGAACCTTTATTTTCTATGAGTATTTTATGTTTTGGGTTATGGGCCTCAAGTGGGCCCTTTCCCCTCTCGGCCCATTTTGGGCTCTATAAGAGGGGAAGGGACCCCCCCCCACACAAACCCTAGCCATCATTTGAGAAAAGAAAGGAGTCTCCTCCATCTCGCCGGAAGTCAAGGGAAGGAGTCCAACCGTTGTCGCCACCGCCGCCGTCCCATGCCTCCGTGCCACCGCCGCCGCCGCCGCGACGACTGCCACCACTCCTTGCCCCGGCCACGGGTACTTCACTGTTGTCTCCGCCAACGCTGCCATCCCCAAGCCGCCACCGCCACCGCCCTTGTGCTGCTGCCGCCACTGCCGCCCTTGTGCCGCTGCCACCGCCGCCGCCACCGGACCGCCGTGCTGCCATCTCCTCCAGCTCCTCCATTCCGTGAGTGGCTGCTCATGGAAGGCCGGGGAAGGAGTCCAACCGTTGTCGCCACCGCCGCCGTCCCATGCCTCCGGGCCACCGCCGCCACCGCCGCGACGACTGCCACCACTCCTTGCCCCGGCCACGGGTACTTCACTATTGTCTCCGCCAACGCCGCCATCCCCAAGCCACCACCGCCGCCGCCCTTGTGCTGCTGCCGCCGCCGCCCTTGTGCCACTGCCGCCACCGCCCTTGTGCCGCTGCCGCCGCCGCCGCCGCCGCCACCGGACCGCCGCGCTGCCATCTCCTCCAGCTCCACCTCCTCCCACCGGTCATCCTCCTCCCAAGCTCATCCTTCCCCATCCTCCCTCGAGCTCCTCTTCCAGACTCCTCCACCAGCTCCACCTCCGGCGAGATCTCCCCTTCCCCCCCGTCACATTGCTCCTCCCCGAACCCCTCTTCGACTCTATCTCCCGCCAATCCCTCTCCAGCCCCCACGTTTTCCTCCGCCAAAACCATCTCCCTCTCCTGCTCCCTCCATTCCCGGAATCCTCTCCAGCTTCCGCGACCTCTCCTACCTTCTCCGCTCACGAATCCTCCTTGCATCGCGTGTGCCTGGAGACCCTCCCATTTCCCGTTTTCATCTCTCCCCTCACTTCCCACTCGTGAACCGCAACTACCCCTCCCTGAATTTTCCCACTCGCACACTCAAATCGCGAATTCAAATCGCGACTTCCAACCTCACATCCCCTGCGCGAATCCTACCTTCTGAATTTGTCTCTTCCCCACTACCCAAATCCGACTCGCGTCGGAAATCCTCCCGTTGATCGCCACCTCTCCTCTAGCCTTCCTCCGAGGCCGGCCCCCAAACCGCGCCCAAGCCCCTCGCCGAATTCCTCCCAAATTTTGCAGTCCGAACGCCTGACTCCTCATCCACACCCTGTCCTACCGCTGACGCCTTTCGACTTCTCCAAACTGAAATTCTCTCCGAAATTGATTAGAGAGGCACAACGATTATTCCGTCTGCGTTTTGCAGGAATTTCACAGCGTTCTTGCGGTTTTCTTGCTAATGAGACGAAATCCTCCGTTCCCAGTCGATGTCACCCAGCGACCGGCCGAGAACACTCCCCACTCCACCGAATTCGCCCCTCCCCTCCCCTTCTCTCACCTTCTCCTCCCAGCCCAGCCTACCCCCTCGCCGAACGCGAACTCTACCCTCTCCACCACGTTGACATTGCCTGGGCAATCTCCAAACCTCCCCTCCCCGTGCCCATTCGCCTCGCCCGAGTTTCCCCACTGACCACCCTCCGCACGCGCGAGGTGACATACCGGCGGTTCCTATGATCCCCTCCGCAAGCCTCTCCTGATTACACTACGCCCCATCCTATTGACCGAACCGGTTGACCTCCCTGCCCCCTATCGGGGCACTCCCCAGTCAACCCACTGGCCGATCCCTCCCCGCCAGTTGATCCTGATTGCCTCGACCATCTACCTTCCTCCATCCGTGCGTGCCTCCTAGCTGAACACACGTGGCTTGCCCGCGCAGCCTGCGGTTATGGCCCTATCTACCGTGCTGAGAGATTCCGCCTCGACCGCAACTCTGCCGACTAGGCCTATCTCTGCTGATCGTCTGTGCCGTGTATGAACAATCTCCCACGTCTCGACCGACCGGGCTCGCGCCCCGCAAGTTAGCTTCAACCCCTCATTTAAAAGTTCAATTACTTTTCGAAGTGTTTCCTTTACTCCTCTCCACCGCTGTCGAATGACATAGGTAGGATAGTACGAATATAGGTTCGAGACTTCTGACGCGTACGTCAGGTCTGGCACTGAGAGTGGGCTGCAGCCTTCAAGCTACTCCACGACGAGCGACTTCCACGCCTCCGGACGTGGATCGAGAGGGTCTCATCCTATCCATTATCGCGAGTTTCCCCGGGTCACCCGGAGTCGACTCCGCTGATCGACACGCCTGCTTGCCCTTAGGTTTTAGGTTAGATATCGTTCTTAGGATCTAGGACTCGCCTACCCATAGGTTAGGTTTGACCGGCTATCTCCAATCAACCTCAGTCCCATTGATCAGGCACGAGGGTTTCCACCTCCGCGTCCTGCATCAGATTCTCACACACAAGAGAATCATCGAGAAGAAAACGATGGAAGGAGCAAGAGAGATAAGCCAATAGGTGGCTAACGTAGCGTTTTATGCGGTCGTTAAAACACACAAACGTCGATCAAAAAAAATTTATAATTCCGAACTCACAATGACAAAGATATAAAATCAAGTAAAGTGTAAGTATCAGGTCGATCCACAAAGAACAAGGTTCACTTTTATTGCAAAGTTGACTTGGTCAAACTTACCTTTAATTCAAGATTTTACGAAGTGGAATAAGATTTTATGAATGGAAATGATATAAATATATTAGATAGGATATTTCAAGATATTATATTTGTTAAAGCCCTTTCTTCTTCTCTCTTCCCTAATTGGGTGAAGCCCACTTTCTCCCTCTCTCTCTCTCCTCTCTCTCTCTCTCTTCTCTATATATTTATCTATCGTGTGCATGTACACGTCTAATCGAACCCTATTCTCGTTTTATTTTCTCTTTTCCGTGTTCCTCTCTCTAACATGGTATCAGAGCGAGAAATATCTTAGGGTTCCTGCGACGCCGCCGCCATTGGTATCTCCTGCAGCGCCGCCGCCATCTGCTTCAGCCAGCCCTACTGCCGCTCATGTGGCTCGCGCCCTGTGCGTCGCTCGCGTCTTGCCCTCCGTCGCGCTTTGCCCAACCGCCAACTGCTGCGTCCGGTTGTCAGCCTGCAGCGCTGCTCGGTCGCTCGCCCTTGACTAGCTCGCTGCTGTGTGGCCTGCGCCCTCACCTGCGTTGCGTCTTGCCCTCCGTCGCGCCCCTGCCTCATCCGATCAAGCGTCGCGTCGTGGTCGCCGCTTCGCAGGCTGCGTGCCTCGCAGCGCCGTCTCGGTCATCGCCTCGCTAGCTAGCTCGCGCCTTGCTGCGGCGTCGCCGCCTTGCTGTGCGCTGATCAGCGTGCCTGGGTCGCCGCTCCGCCTGCGCTTGACTGCCGCGCCTTGCCCCTTCTCGTCGCGCCCTGCTCAGCCCGTCGCGCCTCGCCATCGTGCGGCCTCTGCTGCCTGCGCCTCGCTGTCGTGCTGCTCGCACTGCCGCTGGCTAGCTCGTTGCTGGCCATGTCACGCTCGCCCTAGCCCGGCGCCATCATGATCGCTCGGCTGCCTTGCTCTCCTGCCGCTACCGCTGATTCAGACTGCCGCATCGACTCATATTCCGCCGCCGGTTCATCTTCCCGGCCTACGATCTTCACATGGCCGAGCCTACCACCGTGTCGTCGCCCTTCCGAGGTCACTCAGCCCTCTCAGCTGACGGGGCTGTCCCGGCAATCCGTAGCGCTCTATCGTGAGTGCCCCGGGCTAAGCGGCATACGTGTTCGACGGGTCCACTATGGGCCCCGGAGGGCGCTTTCGTGGAGTTCCTCAATGCCTATGGCCTTCGCATCATCTCGATCGATCCATCGCCGAAGGAATCGACCCGAGTACTCCGAGTGGAGCCGATCGGAGTCCGCGGTATGTTCCTAGCTTATCTCTAGTGTAGCAACACAGATCATGGAGCCGCTCAGCATGACTCATCCTGCCCGTGCCCTCGTGGCTCAAGTTGGAGACGATGTACGCCAACAAGAGCAACGTCAGCCTGGACAGCTCGCCTTTTATGAGGAGCTCTTTGCATGCCGCCAGTGGCACTAGGGACTCTCCGTAGCTACTATGGATCGGTTGATGCCATCTTCACCAACCTCGAGCTCTATCAGCCACTGGTCTTGGATCTTGATATACTTCGACGGTACCGCGATGAGCTCCGAGCGGGGCGTTTCTTAGCGGGCTACGTCCCGAGTTGGCCGACATGATCCGAGGGACGAGTGCTTGGGGGATCCTGGGTATTACCCATCGAGGAGATCTTTGCAGCCGCACTTCAAGTGCGGGGACGCACCCGTCCACCTCCCGCCCTCGCAGCTCGTCGAGACTTCAGCACTCATCGCATCAGGCGGGACTCCCAGGGCATCCGGGAAGAGCACATCTTCCCGGGAAGACCCGAACTCCTATCCACCTTGCAAGTATTGCGGGAAGCTGACTCACCCGTCGGAGAAGTGCTGGGAAGGAGTTCGGGAAGCTCGCTTGGGCCCCTGGCTGCCTCTGGGGGTAAGGCATCTCGACTACGTTCCCTGGGTGGAGGGATCATCCTCGACCACTACTCCCTCGGCTGCGGGAGCGGTCAGCCTCGCGCTATCTCCCTCGGAGCTGGCCTACATTCGAGCATCCCGGGCCTCCTCACTTTGTCCGCTCAGCGCACCATCAGCCTGTCTTGCAGCAGACGACGAGCAGCTTGGTGTCATATGCGGGAGGACGGGGATCTTCTCCGTGTACGCCGTCTATCTCAACCCCTCATATGACTTCTTGGGTTATTGACTCGGGGCATCTTCCCATATGATCTGGTTTTTCCTTCTGTCCTCACTTCGTATCGGCTGAAACCTCCATTCACGATGTCCGTATTGCCGACTGGTCGCTCTTGTCTCCGTCCTTGACTTCGGCCGGGCCTCGTGCCACCTCTTCCCTTCCTCTACAAGACGCTCCTATATATTCCCGGGATTCCCGCCAATCTGATGTACATCAGTGCGATCACCAAAGCCCTTCACCGTGGTGTGTTTTTTTCTTTCCTCATCACTGCGTCTTCCGTGATCTCGACACGGGCCGGAGGATTGGACTCAGGCCGTGAGAACGGACGAGGCATATACGAGCTAGTGGCTGACTCTCCATCTACGGGCATTCAAGCCCTTTTTGCACTATCTCGCTTCTTCTAGTTCCCTTCATGACTCTCTTTTTGTGGCACTCGCCGCTGAGGCACCCTAGTTTTTGTCAAACTTAAAGAAACTCTTCCTTGGTTACACTTATCTCGAGTTTCATTGTGAGTCTTGTGAACTAGGAAAAACACCATCGATCGTCGTACCCATCACGCACTGGTCCACCTACCCATCGCCCGTTTGACTTGGTTCACTCGCGACATTTGGGGTCCGGCTCCTCATACCTCTCCTACGAGGAGGCCGCTATTACATGGTGTTCGTCGATGACTACACCCTGGCGAGTTGGACATATATCTCGAAGAGTCGAAAGGAGGTACTTTCTCGCGTTCATCACTTCCTCCTTGAGATTATTACCCAAAGCATGAAACTGATGGTCAAAATCCTCCGTCATGAGACAATGCACTTGAGTTCACTCGTGGGAAGGCGATTGAGGAACTCTGTCGGCTCATGGTATAGTTCATCGGACTACCCGCCCATATACCTCGCAGCGAGAATGGGGTGGCTGAGCGGAAGCATCGACACCTCCTGGATATGATACGCACATCGCTACTCGTTATGAGGGTACCTCAGCATCTCTCAGTGTGAGGCTGTTTCCACTGCTACATACACAGTGAATTGTCTTCCATCTCGCTGCACTTGGAGGAGCTATTCCCCTTCAGCCGATTGACTCCCTGCTCGTGACCTCTTCTCTCTACCACCTCGAGTGTTCGGCTGCACCGCCTTTGTCCGAGATCACACCCCTGGCGCTCCAAGGCGCTCCTCGTGCACAAAAGGGTGTGTTTGTCGGCTACTCTCGGACTCGGAGGGCTACCGTGTGTACTTTCCAGATCGGCGACAGTACATTACTTCGGCAAATGTGACCTTCCATGAG
Source organism: Lemna minuta (assembly GCA_024174645.1). Lineage (NCBI taxonomy): Eukaryota > Viridiplantae > Streptophyta > Magnoliopsida > Alismatales > Araceae > Lemna > Lemna minuta. The sequence continues at coordinate 4,187,414 of CM044116.1, read as the reverse complement.
GACGTTCCCTATTTTACCTCTACTCCGTCTAGCGAGGACCTCTCCTCCCCATCCCTCCTTCCTTCGGTATCCGCTACAGTCCTTGACCTCCCTATGGCTCGTTCGATTCCCTTACGAGGTGTCACCACCCTCGGCATCCCTCCGTCGACCCATCCTCCGAGCCCGAATCTTCCTCCTTGCCACTCTACCTGGTGAACCGTCTTCCATCTGCCGCACTTGGAGGAGCTATTCCCCTTCAGCGATTGACTCCTGCTGCTGACCTCTTCTCTCTACCACCTCGAGTGTTCGGCTGCACTACCTTTGTCCAGGATCACACCCCTGGCCGCTCCAAGCTGGCTCCTCGTGCACAAAAGGGTGTGTTTGTCGGCTACTCTCGGACTCAGAAGGGCTACCGTGTGTACTTTCCAGATCGGCGACAATACATTACTTCGGCAGATGTGACCTTCCATGAGGACGTTCCCTATTTTACCTCTACTCTGTCTAGCGAGGACTCTCCTCCCCATCCCTCCTTCCTTCGGTATCCGCTACCCCTGTCCCTGACCTCCCTATGACTGTTCCGATTCCCTTACCTGAGGTGTCACAACCCTCGGCATCCCTCCCGTTTAACCCATCCTCTAAGCCCGAATCTTCCTCCTCGCCGCTCTCCCCTGTTCCGGCCCCCTGTCACAACCACCTTCCCCACCGCCTCCCGTATCTGATCTTGATCTTCACATTGCCCTTCGCAAGGGCACTCGGCAGTGCACGCACTACCCTATCGCTCATCATGTCTCTCCTGCCCGCCTTTCTCCTTCCTATCAGTCCCTTGCTTTTTCCGTTCTAACCGAGTCAATTCCCAAGTCGTATATTGAGGCGTTGCAAGTACCAGCGTGGAAAGAGGTGATGGATATGGAGTATGCGGCCTTCATCCAGCGGGAGACCTGGACGCTGATTCCTCGGCCTATTGATGCCAATGTTGTCTCCTGCAAGTGCGTGTACTCCCTCAAGTACAATCCTGATGGCTCCATCGCTCGCTACAAGGCTCGTCTCGTGGCTCGGGGTTTTTCTCAAGCCTATGGTCTTGACTATCATGAGACATTCTCGCCTGTGGCGCGCCTCAGCTCCATCCGTGTTCTCTTCTCCATTGCTCTGGCTCAGTCCTGGCCGCTTCATCAGCTGGACGTGTCCAATGCCTTCCTTTACGGAGACCTCGATGAGCAGGTATTCATGGACCTCGTTGCTCAGGGGGAGTCGTCTGAGGTGTGTCTCCTCAAGAAGGCTATCTATGGGCTGAAGCAAAGCCCGCGTGCATGGTTCCACAAGTTCTCGCAGCTGCTCTTCTCGTATGGCTTTGTCTCTACTGTATCTGATCCGACTGTCATGCGGAAACGCACCCCGCATGGATGTGTTATCCTGGCTGTGTATGTCGATGACATCATCATCACTGGTGGTGACGACGCCGAGGTGGCTGCGACCAAGGCTTATCTGGCTCAGCACTTCGTCACACGAGATCTGTCTCCCCCCAGGTACTTTCTTGGACTTGAGATCGCTTACCGTCAGGGGCAGATGTCCATTTGTCAGCGGAAGTACGTGCTAGATCTACCGGAGGAGACAGAGGGATGTTGGGGTGCAAGCAGCCTCCTCACCTATGTGGAGCGAGAATGTGGACTGGTGGGACAATGCTACGCACTTCTTGAGGACGCAGGCATCTACCGCCGACTTGTGGGGAAATTGATATTCCTCACCGTGACTCGCCCGGACATCTCCTATGCGGTTAGTATCTTGAGTCAATTTATGCAGGCTCCTCGCACTATCCATCTGGAGGGTGTTTATCGGCTTTTGGCGTACCTTAAGCGAGCTCCGGGGAAGGGCCTCTTGTATCGGCGACAGGGTCATCTACGCATTGAGGCCTACTCTGACTCTGGGTTCGCTGGTGACAAGGAGGATCGGAAGTCACATGGTGGTTATGCCACCTATGTTGGAGGTAACCTTGTCACATGGCGCTCTCGAAGCGATCTATTGTGTCACGCTCTAGTGCCGAAGCCGAGTATCGAGCCATGGCGGATATCCACGGCAGAAATGTTGTGGCTACGCTCTCTTCTCATCGAGCTTGGCTTCCCGCTAGAAGGGCCTATGCGAGATGTACCGTGATAACATGGCTGCTACCTTTATCGCCGGTAGTGCTACGTTCCATATGAGGACGAAGCATATTGAGATTATTGCCACTTCATACGACAAGATGTCGATAATGGTACCATCACGTACCCCACACGTCGCTTCCGCACATCAGCGGCGGACATCTTCACTAAGGCCCTACCGAGCCCTACATATGAGACCATTGGATCCAAGTGGGCATGTTTGATCTCCACGCTCCAGACTTTGAGGGAGAGTGTTCAAAGCCCTTTTCTTCTTCTCTCTTCCCTATTAGGACTGAAGCCCACTTTCTCCCTCTCTCTCTCCTCCTCTCTCTCTCTCTCTCTATATATGTTATCTATCGTGTGCATGTACACATCTAATCGAACCCTATTCGTCTCTTTTCCGTGTTCCTCTCTCTAACAATATTAAATATATTTTGTGATTTGACAAAGAAAAGTCAAAAGTCAAGGTCAAAGCATTGACATTAACCAACGATGACTTTCCGCAAATCGGATGATCACGGGAAGTCAAAAAGTTACGAAAATTATTTATTCAGAATCTATAGAGAAAATGAAATTTATTGATATAAAATTCATGATTTTTTTATAAGAAATAGATTTATTATAAATTATTGAAAATCAAATATCAAAAAAATCGCGAAATGAACACTTCATAAAAAATCTTCAAATTGAATTATCAAATGATATCCAAATATTAAAATTGATATATTAATAGAAATCTAACAACCAGAAGATTCCAAAAAGACCAAAATCATCAAATTCTAATTTATATTTTAGAAGTAATTGATCCTGCAAGTCAACGTCCAAATTTGGATTGAAAATAAACAGTGGTTGCTCAAACCGTTAAATTGAGGATCAAATGATCTTGGAATTTTATGAATTTGCTATCCACAAAAAGCTGATGAAACAAGGAATCCAATGAAATCAGAATCAAGTGATTCAGACTTAATATAAGAGAGATATCATTATTTCAAAATCAGCAAAAACTTGAACCAAATTTGGGCGAATTTGAAGAACAAAATGACTTAAAATGCAAAATTAACTTAAATCTAATCTAAATACAAATTACCGTCAGATCATTGATCGAACCTCACTGCTAACCCGATTTCCGTGAAGATTTGACTTAAATTCACGCAGATTGAAGAGTATTGGCTTGATTTCTTCCTCAACGAACGTTCGGCATTCAAGGGAAAATTCGATCCAAATCAGGCGATTAATCAGACAGAATCACGCCCTATCGGATCGCGATCAGAGTCTAAACATAGGGAATCTGATGAACTCAAGATCTCCTTCAAATTCGCTTCATTGCTTCACGAATCGATCAAAAGTTAAGAAAAGAAGAGAAGAACATCGGTTTTTAAAGAAGAATTCCCACGAGAAACGTGAACCATTTGATTTGGTGAAAGGCCAATCGACGGCCACGATCACATGATGATTGTGGGCCACGGTCACACGATGATCGTGGGCCACGATCACACGGCGATCGTGAGCCATGATCTCGCGATCATCGGGTTTTCGCCGTCCAATCGCCATCATTTTGTCGAGGTGAGTCCGATGCGTCCACGTGTCCGATCGCCCTTATTGGCTAAGCCACGATCTCGCGATCGTGAGCCAAATCTCGCGATCGTGAGCCACGATCTCGCGATCATTAGGTTTCCGCCGTCTGACCGCCATCATCTTGTCGAGGTGAGTCCGATGCGTCCACGTGTCTTCTCACGACGCGCTAGGATCGTGATTTAATCCAAGCCGTCCGATGTTCACTTACGCGATCAATGGCTCCGTTTAGCGCACGTGCTCCTGATGGCGATCGCGTGGACTCAGGTCCACTCGATCGACGCGCCTTACGTGACATGATTTGAATCCGACGCGCGCAACGCCACCACGTGTCCCGCAACGACAAAGCTCAGGAACATAGTCCCTGCACGGAAGAGAATCGCAAAGCTTATAAGGCAGCGACGGTTTTAGCAAAAGTATTGTGTTACCATCCGAATCCCTATAACCAGGGCCCACTAACCCGTGGGCCCTTCAAAATGCCAGCCTCTCGCAATGTGGCACTCCCTGCCGGGCCCGCGTGGACTCGTGGCCCTCGCCATGCGTCCGCGCACTCGTGCGCCACTCCGCACGCTCGCGTGGGCTCGCGCGGCTCGCCACGTGGCCTTGCGTGCCATGTTGCATCCGCTGTTCCGCGCGCCCACGCCGCCTTCCCATGTCACGCCAGCTCGCAGTGTCCTGCGATAAATAACCCCACATTTTGTGATTTAAAATAAGAAATAAAATTATGAAAAACCAAATTTACATCAAATTAAAATCCAAAAAAGATCTAAAAATTCAAAACTTCATAACTTAAGAAATACAACTCCTTTTAAGCTCAAATTTTCTCCATTGGATCACAAATCTCTTCATCTTTAATATCATGCCATCTAAAATGAAAATTAAAACAAGAAAATGGGATGGATTGAAAATAATATCAAGTCTTTCATTAAGAATTCTTTCTTTTAGTCATCCAATCCTTCTTTGCTCGGAATTAATCCTTAAATCATCTACTAAAGTCAAAGTAAGGATTAATTTCTATTAATTTAACCTTGAAAAAGATTAATCTCAATAAAGCACATAATTAACCCTAATTTAAGCATAAATACGAACTTTAGTAGAATGGTATACCAATGGAGAAAATTGATAAAACTATGATAACATGCATCATAATCACATAAAATAAGCATAAATATGAGTTAAATAAGATAAGAATTTAAGTTATAAATGCATGTTATCAGTGGCAAGAATGAAGTAGACAATTATAAGGAGAGAGGTGAGGAAGTGGAAGAGGAGATGGTGGCGACGAGTGGCAGTGACGCAAAAGAGGGGGAAGAAAATTTCAGAAGGAAAAAAAAGAGGTGTGTCAAAAATTTCTTCAATCGCGCTAGAGATAAAGATGAAATAAAAAGAGAAGAGAGGGAGATGTAGAAAAGAGAGAGCGAATGGGCGAAGAAGGAGAGAAGAGAACTCTCATAGTGTGGAAGAAATTTTGTGTGTGAGAGAAATTCTGCCATGCAAGAGAAATGGCACAACAATGGAAGAAAATAAAGGTGGAAGAGCATGAGAGAAGGAAAGAGAGATTGAGGAAAGAGAAGGACATGTGAACGAGTGAGAGTGAACTTCTCTCATTGGGCAGAAGAATTCTGTGCATGAGAGAAGTTTTCATGAGAGAAGTTTTTATGAGAGAGAGGGGAGAACGAATGAAGAAGAAGAAGAAGAAGAGGAATCACATAAGGTAGAAGAAGGAAATTCTTCCACCTGTGCATGCACGCACACGCGGGAGTGCAAAACAGAGAGGACACAAAGAGAGGGAGATGCAGAAGGAGGCAGCCCAATGAGGGGATTGAGGCAATGAAGGGCTTGATCTCGGTGCTTGAGATCAGGCCAACTTAGACACCGACAAGTTGTTCTATTTGAAGACTTAAGTGGGTTTGTGGGACCTACAACAATCTTCCACTCAACCTAGGTCCTTGGTGAGCCAAGATGTTGCTAGGGATGGATCCACTAATTTGGGCCAAACAATCGACCCACGTATTGTCCCTATGCTCTCAAGAGCAACTATCCCCTTTGGGCCTTGAGATTGTACGTGATATCTTTGAAGGTCAAAGTTTATGGGAGGTGGTTGAGACGAGAGGGGTGTTGTAAGTAAAAAGACGGACAAGCATTGTCAATCATCCTCAGTGTTGACCTCGGAGAAGTGCTAGGGCAAGTTGACATCACTAAGACGTCCAAGGAGATATGGGAATTGGATCTAAACAAGAAATATGGGAATAGATCAAGTGAAGAAATAAAAATTCAGTCCCTTTAATGAGAATATGATTCACTTATCATGGGTGATGAAGACTGACGAATCGAGATCGCGAGGTAGTTGAAAACACACGGTCAAGAGTCAAAACAATTGCCAAACTCATCACTTTTATCAAATAATCACGAATTAAGGAGTATAGTGGTGAATAAGGGTCGAATCCACGGAGAATTAAGGTAATTTCGAGAGATCTCTTGAAATTCAGTCAAATCAGACAATGAAATGTGGATAGAAATTAGGGATTTTGAAGTTTTGGAAAGAAGACTCGAAGACAAATCCGAGGAATCAAAAATCACTGAATTTGGATCAAGATTCATGGAGAAATCATCGTATGAACAAGAGATAAATTCTGAAAAATAAAATCGTGAAAAACCGAAATTGAAATTGAAATTGACTCAAATTACGATTTGAAATTGAAATATAAATCTATATAAAGGAAGATTAGGATGAAACCCAATCCCTAACCCAAGATTGCACTCGAATTGATCCAATTATTCGCCGGATTCAAGGCTTTTCATTCACAAATTCAAAAACACAATCGTTGATGTTCAAGAGCCGATTTCTTCCTATTCTCTCAACAAAATCTCACTTTCAAGCACTCTGTGGATGCGGAAAGGAGTCTAGAAGCGATTGGAAGCAAGAGATTCACGCTTTAAATGTCAAAGAACATCTCAATTTATAGGGTGAATTGGGCGTAACCATCTGATCATGCATTTAATCTTCGATCAATGGCTATGATGAAACGCACGATTGCTAATCGTTATGATTAAGTTGTGGCTGTTACATCTCATATGGACCATAGAGATGAAGCCATGTCGTGCGCGTTATAAGTAATGCATTAAATTGCCGTCTTTTGATCTCGATCAAACGTTCCAAATGTGTTTTGTCGGTTTTAATCTCCGTCGTTATAACTCCTCAAATCAACGGCTGAGATTAAATCATTTTAAAACGATTCACTAGGGAATGAGATTGCATTAAATAAATCAATTTTAAATTCAGAAAAATTCATTAAAAATCTCATAAAATTCAGAAAAATTCAGAAAAAAATCTGAAAAAATCTCTAAAAAAATATACAATTCATAAGTTTCAAAATATAACTCCAAATTAATACAAATTTATTTCATTGGATCAGAAATTAGATTATCTATCGTTCTAAAAAGTCAAATTTAATAAATAACTAGAGAATAAATAACTAAAGTCAATACTAGTGTATTTAAAAAATACACTCATTTCTTTTAGATTTTAAAACTTAGAAAGATATGAGTACATATAAAATGATTTCTCTTATTATTTAACCTTAAAACTAATTATAATCTCAAGTAAATATGGGTTATGAAAATATTATCCTTAATTCATCATAATTAACCCTAAATTAATGTATTTTGATATTATAATGACTTTTTCATATAATGATAGATAAGCACTCGAAAATATAATAACATGCATTAGAATGGAATGATTTATGCCTTAATTTGTATTAATAATCATGTATTTTCATGTTTAATTAGCATGTATCAAAGACTCTATAACAGAATTTGATAGACAACTTTCTCGTATTGTCACACACACAAGAAGTTTGGGAGAGAAGATTAATGAAGTTGATTTTGTTGCAAAATTTCTTCCAGAAACGCCAGAAAAGTATGACTCCATCACCTCTTCACTTGAGCAATTTGGTGACATTGACTCCATGCCTTTCAAGGAGGCCATTAGGTCTCTCAAAATCCATGAAGAAAGCTTCCAGACCTCAAGGTAAGAAGAGAGGAGCAAGTTCTCTTGGCATGAGCCATAGAGAAGCCTAAGAAGCAAGATGGAGAAGGTTCTCGAGGGTGAGGCGGTGGGCGCGGTGGAGGACAAGGACGTGGTTATGGACAAGGTTTCAACAACCATCATAAAATCAAGTGAGGAAAAATCAAAGGATAAATCGAAGGTAAAATGCTACAACTGTAAAAAAAAAAGGCCATTATCCTTCTGACTATCGTAGTGAGAAAAAGCAGGAGAAGGCGCACTTGGCTATATCAGAAGAAAGACATGAATCGTCCCTCATCATGGTGATCTCAAGAGAGCCCGAGGAGACATTCCTTCAAGGAGTTGATGGAGAAATCTTGAAGAAGGAAAGTGGTACCTTGACATGGTGCTACTAGCCATATGACCAAAAAAGGGACTATTTCACGAGCTAAAATTAATTTCAAGTGGTACCACTCAATTTGGAGATGGATCAAGGATTCAAATACATGACAAAGGCAAAATCATGATAAATTGTCCCGATGGCGAGACCTTGTGCTTGGAAAAGGTCTTATACACATCAAAACTTAAGGCAAATATTTTGAGCCTTGGAAAACTTGATAAGCAAGGTTATAGGTTTGTGTTGGAAATAGGTTTCCTCACAATTTATGACCCTCAGAGACGACTCTTAACAAGGGTGAAGAAGTCATTCAGTAGACTCTATCCACTCAAGCTGAGTGTGGTAGAGGAATGTTTTGCTGCTAATGAAGGAGCTGAAGTGACATGGACATAGCATAGAAGATTTGGTCATATCAATCTCACATCATTGAAGAAATTTTTTTCATAGAATATGTTCATGGGACTCCCTAACATAGAAAATCCAGAAAGTGTATATCAAGATTACATGGCGAGCAAATACTATAGAAGCCCTTTTCCATCTTTTGCATCATAAAGGGCCAACAAGCCCTTAGAACTCATTCACGGAGATATTTGTGGGCCAATATCTGATGGATATTATGTAGCCTATATGCCAATCACACTTTCATGTATCTCGTTTATGTTCATTGAAATGAAATTTATTTATCGACATTCATGTGTGATGTTTTCAATGAAGTCCATGAACATATACAATATGATGCAGGACCGGGTGTGAAACCGATCTCACACCGTGGTCCTAGGGGTGGGCTAGGGGAACTCTAATATGATGAAATGAACTAATGATGCAATCAAGCAGAGTGCCGTCTTGGGAGTCGCCGTCGTAGATCCTGGGGTGAACCTAGTAGAGTCCGTCCGGGAGTCCTTCCGAGCCACGTCCTCGCGGGTGTGGGGGCCGTGGGTCGTCGAGGGGAGCTCGACAGTCAACTCGACGGGTTAGACCACGGTCGAGATCCTATCGTTCCGTCTAATTCCCTCGACCTGTCTAAACCCCGAGGGTGGTGGAGACGGTGCGGGAAATACTAAAGGAAATATAGACGTCGACGTAAATAAAGAGGGGGACGTGTGCCTAACCTGAAGGGCGCGAGCCCGGTCAGTTCGTGAGGGGAAGTCGTTCGTGCACGGCACGGGCAATCAGCAGAGTAAGGCGCGTATTGGGTGATTCGTGCGAGTGGGCGGGCGTTACCGGCACATTCGGGTCGCGTGTGGGGCGGATCGGACAGACGCGATCAGCCCAAAGTGGTGTCGACCCCACGAATAGGTGGGGAGGAATCTGTGCAGTCTCAAATCGATGGGACGTCGACGAACCTGACGGCGTGAACGTACGCACGGTGGTGTCACGTCACCCGGGGGTTGAAGTTAGCAGATCTTCGTTCGACGGCGGTACCAGGGAGGGGTTGTGCACGGGGAGCAGGACAGGAGGGGAGCGTAAATGTCGGGCGAACGAGGGGGAATGAAGTCGTCCTCCGACAGAAAATGGGGGGGAGTGGGAAAACTTGGCGTAATGGCGGACGGAAGGATTTCGGGAGACATCACGGTTGATCGCGGGAAGACGGGGCGCGGGATGAAGTAAGGTAGGTTTTGGTACAGAATTTGGGAATGGACGTGATAATCGGGTCGCGCGGAGGAGGGGTTAGGTCCGGGAAATGGGGAAATTGCAGAGGGAGGTTTTTGATGAATGTCGGCGTCGAGAGGGGCTCGTCGGGAATGGGGAATGAGAGATAGTGGAGTTCGCGATGGAAATATTGAGGGGGTGGGGGAATTTCGGGAAAGGAAATTTCTGCAGGATCACCTGGCAGATCGGTGATCTGCAGAGATTGGGGAAACGAGGCAAGGAGGGGAGGGAACGTGGATGGTGGAGGAGGAAGACGACGCGGGAGTTGGTGATGGGGGAAGAAATCTTCCAAGGGGAAGACAAACGGTCGTGGGAGGAATTGCAGGGTTGTAGGAAGCGGGATGCCGGGCAGAGGATGGTGGGGAATGATGGAGATGGGGAAAACGATGGTGGTGGAGGGGGATAGTGAGGTCCGTGGAGGGGAATGGTGGTGGCACAACGATCCGGTGGCGGCGGCGGCGGCCTGTGGCAGCGGCGGCAAAGGGAAGGTTGCACGTAAGTAGTACGTGACCAAGGCAAGGGGAGGCGGCGGTCTCGGCGGCAGGCATGGCGGCGGCACGTGGTGGTGCGGCGGCGGTGGCGGCGGCGGAGGCGGAGGTTGGTCTCCTTCCTTGATCTCCCTTGAGCAGCCACTTAAGAGGGAGAACACTCCTTTCTTTCTTCAAATGACGGCTAGGGTTTGTGGGGGGGTCCCTTCCCCTCTTATAGAGCCCATAGTGGGCCGAGAGAGGAAAGGGCCCACTTGAGGCCCACAACCCACACCTAACATAATCATAGAAAAATAGAAAAAGGTCCACAAAGAGAAGGGTCCTGAAAAAGGGAAGAGCCCACCCGAAAGCCTAAAAGGGAGAGAAGAAGATATGCAAAGGCCCGCTTAAACACGTGCGGGCTAATAAAGTTCATAATGAAATAAAAAAACTGGAAAGATAACTCCACGCGCACGCGAGCCCTGTAAAATGTGTCGTGGCGAGATGAGGTCCTCACTTGGTGTAGTGAAACTCGGCATCCTTCGTCTTCGCCTGTCGAGGGGGCTGGACGCGCGCGGGTGTCGGCTCCTCCGGTGCCGTAGTGTCATGCCTTGGTGGCGACGGGGGTCGTACGCCACCACAATGACTAAGTGAATTATGATGAGATCATAATACACTGATCACTAGTTTTTAAAAATATGTTCTAAACATTCATATTCATGGGATATTCGAGAATGACATCGAATTATCCGGAAAGAATGACGCTATCTAATCCAACTCATATGATGATTTTGGCTGATCCTATAGCCATCAGGGTAGATATACTATGGATAGATAGTGGGTGCTCTTTGGAGAAAGAGTTCATTGAATTGATCCGTATGAATCTATGAATGGTAATTATACCTAACTGTCAATTAGGTTGATTCCAGTTATGGTTATGTATGTGATCCTTTGACTTGGGACACCGAAGACATCTTGTTAATGGATGATCGTGTTTTGATTATGACTCACGAATCCCTAGCAATGGGATATCTAAAATGTCATGTATTTGATACGACATGAAGTCCATAAAGATGATTGTGTGATCAATATGGGATCATCTGCCCTTGGTATTTGAGGAGATTGACTCAATGAATGAGATGTGATAAAATCCTTGGCCAAGGTAGTGAAAATATCAAAGAAAGAGTTCCCAAAAATTTCTTACAGGCAACCTTATACATAAACCTTGAGTGATTGATTAGGGTTTGACAATTGACCATACCCTAAGTCATTCAGGAGTCTCGTGGGGATGAAGGATTATACATATATAGTAACCGATGATGAAGAGGTTCCATAAGTGAGTTCTTACATACTCCATATCTCCTAGAGTACGTGGTGTAGCTTGGCACCCAATGGGCTGGCAACTCAATCTATCGATTGGGTTAAATTGATCATTGATGAATTAATCTATATGTTAATGTGGAAAATTAAATAAGGTTGACCAATTAGGTGTTATTTGGTTTATAGAGTTATTAACTAGTGAGATATATGCACCTAAAGGGTCACACACATAAGGTTTATGTATGTTGGTAGATATAGACATTATGATGAGGGTTTTTATGAAAAAAATCTCATATCAAATGTCTATAAATAGGAAGAGAACGACCACAACTCAAGGTCCCATGCAAGCTTTGTGCGAATTCTCTCCTTTCTTCTCTTTCTCTCTTAGTGAAGAGTGTTGAAGAGGAGATCCAACCATACGGAGACCGTGTAGATATTGCTAGAGAACTCCTCCAAGAAGATGCTAGACAATTGAATAACTTTAAGAACTCCGTCAAGGAAACCATGTAAATATGTTTTCTCATACTAGATGATAGGATCACCTGTTCTTTGTGGCTTGGTGTTTTGAATATCCGATTCAATCTATTCCACTGCATTCAATATTTTGATTGAAATTTTAAAATTTTATCGACCTCAGAACCCAACAATATCTCCATCTACACTCAGAGGCAACATGTACTTCTTATTAATTGTTGATAATTACTCTTGCTTTATGTGGGCTGCAGTGTTCAAGCATAAAGCGGAAGCTTTCAAGGCATTTGAAAAGTTCAAGGGGTTAGATAAAGTTGAAAAGAGTCTAAAAGTCGACACTTTCAAAACTGATAAAGGAGGAGAGTTCAATTGCATTAAATTATCTAATTTTTGCAATTAGCATAGAATCAAGGAGAGTACATAGGTCTTTACATAAGAAGTGAAGATTAGAGGCCCTAAATGGGTTGAGAGCCCAATACCACCATCGGACAAAAAGTAATTAATAGTCATGTAATTGTAAATATGAAATAATTATTATCATATCCTCAAAATTAAATCATTATTAATCCCTTAGAAATGAAATCAAATAAATCATAAAATAGGAACAACATAAGTGATTTAAAGACCTATTGTGAGACCATTTCAATAGAAGAAATGTTCAATCTTTTGCTTGCAAGGGATTGATAACCTACTTGGTGCACTAGGCACTCCAAGTAACTCTCGTAGGAAAATCCCAACAAACTTCATAAATAGGCTTTATTACCATGGTATATTGAGTTAAATAATAGATCACAATTATCCTTAAAAAATGATGCAAATATGGTAGATAATATACCATATAAAGTTGTTCAAAAGGGTAGCTATAGAAAGACAATACATACTTCAAATTTTATTCTTCCTTTTTTAAAAAAATCATCTTTATATTTCTATTGTTACAATGACCTACAAGGCCTATATTGGGATTCCCCACCCCGCCCATGAAACATGGCCTATTAAGGGCCAAGTCACTATCCCAAGTTCTCACAATCTCTCACTTCCTTCTCTCAATATAACCTCATATAATCTCTCCTTTTTAGTCATTTCAATGCTAGGGTTTTTTATTCCACAAAAATATCTCATACATAACATCACATATGCACTATTTGTGGAATAAATCATTTATCTAGTAAACCACACTATTTATAGTATGGTTTACTATAAAAGAATTCCTAAAAATATACTATATTTCTTATTCGCTTTTTTAAGTCAATAAAAAAATCCTGAAAAAGGAAAAAAATGATTTAACTTTCTCATCTCATGTGGTAGTCGTGCAAGTTCTGCATGAGCACCAACATGCACCCCTTTTACCACCACACTATTTAACTTTCCCAAAGCCTGCTCTCGTTACAATTTCTACTTAAGGCAAAGATGACAAAAATTGCATTTTCCATGTTCAATAGACAAATTCTAAGCCACTCAAGTAGCTCCCATCATAGATTTCGTTTAGTCACAAACATGACTTACTCACTCTCTCATGTATCTCACTTGACCCTCTCTCTTGGGGACTAAAACCCACTAGTCAAGCGTCAGTTCAAAATAGACAGAAAGATAGATTCATGGATATTAAATAAATACATTGATAGAGAGATAAATAGATAGACAGAAAAAGATAGACTTATAAAGATGGACAAACAGATATGCATCTTGATAAATATAGATTGATAGGTTGTTTGAAAGACAGATGTAGATATATTAATGGATATGATAAAAGAAATAAAGACATTTAGATGGACAGATATGCATGTATATATAGATAGATAGATAGATAGATAGATAGATAGATAGATAGATAGATAGATAGATAGATAGATAGATAGATAGATAGATAGATAGATAGATAGATAGATAGATAGATAGATAGATAGATAGATAGATAGATGACTGGATGGATTGGTAGATTGATTTATATGTAAATAGATATGTAGAGATGGAATGGATAGGCTGACGAGGAGATAGATGGATAGATAGAAAGCTAGATATGCAGATAGAGCGAGAGAGGAAGATAGAACATAGATGGATGGATTGATGGACATCTAAATAGATAAACATAGACATATAAAGACAGACAGACAGACAGACAGACATGCATACTGCTAGAGAGAGAGGGAGAGAGACAGGGGGAGAGAGAGAGAGACAACAAGACATGGGAGTGGCTGCTGAAGAAGCCATTATTTTCTCCACTTTCTTATTTCCGGAGCTTAGTGGATGTGAAGTTAGTGGATGTGTGAAGTTTGCGGGTCATGCCTAAAAGACTGTTCTTGTATCTGTCTAGGTTATATTAAAAAAATAAACCCTCGAGATTTTTATGAAAAAGTGTGGTGGATGTGAGCGCAAGTGAGGTAGTGTGTATGTGTTTGTAATTCTTTGCTTTGACTAGCAGTGTTTGTTCTCTTCTCAACTCTTACCTTCACACTTCCTTGGATTTTGCCTAGAGAGAGAGAGAGATTTTGCCTAGAGAGAGAGAGAGAGATTGTACGTTTCAGAGAGAGATTGTAGAGAGAGAGAGAGAGAGAGAGAGAGAGATTTTACTTTATTGTAAGGCAAGGTGACGAACCTCTGCCGTCATTAAATTTGACGACAAGAGCGGCGTTGGCTAAGGGTTCGTGGGGACATCTTCGTACTCAGTCAGCCAAGGAAGAAGTTGCCGAAAAGGTCCGATAGCTGTCAATTACTGGAAATCTCTCCTTTTCCATCCGGCCCACCCGGCAGAAACCGAGGCTGCATGTTTTCACTTTCAATCCACTGCGGAAACTCTCTCTCTCTCTCTCTAGAATATTCGTCCACTTCTCTGCAATATGCTAGGGTAACATCTCTCTCTTGGGGACTAAAAACCCACAAGTCAAGCGTCAGTTCAAAAATAGACAGAAAGATAGATTCATGGATATTAAATAAATACATTGATAGAGAGATAAATAGATAGACAGAAAAAGATAGACTTATAAAGGTGGACAAACAGATGAAAGATAGATATGCATCTTGATAAATATAGATTGATAGGTTGTTTGAAAGACAGATGTAGATAGATTAATGGATATGATAAAAGAAAGAAAGACATTTAGATAGACAGATAAGTATGTATATATAGATAGATATATATAGATAGATAGATAGATAGATAGATGACTGGATGGATTGGTAGATTGATTTATATGTAAATAGATATGTAGATATGGAATGGATAGGCTGACAAGGAGATAGATGGATAGATAGAAAGCTAGATATGCAGATAGAGCGAGAGAGCGAGAGAGGGAGATAGAACATAGATGGATGGATTGATGGACATCTAGATAGATAAACATAGACATATAAAGACAGACAGACATGCATACCGCTAGAGATAGAGGGAGAGAGACAGGGAGAGAGAGAGAGAGACTACAAGACATGGGAGTGGCAGCTGAAGAAGCCATTATTTTCTCCACTTTCTTATTTCCGGAGCTTAGTGGATGTGAAGTTAGTGGATGTGTGAAGTTAGCGGGTCATACTAAAAGACTGTTCTTGTATCTGTCTAGGTTATATTAAAAAAAATAAACCCTCGAGATTTTTCATGAAAAGTGGGGTGGACGTGAGCGAAAGTGAGGTAGTGTGTATGTGTTTGTAATTCTTTGCTTTGACTAGAAGTGTTTGTTCTCTTCTCAACTCTTACCTTCACACTTCCTTGGATTTTGCCTAGAGAGAGAGAGAGATTTTGCCTAGAGAGAGAAAGATCGTACGTTACTGTCGTCGAGTGAGGGTCCAAATTCAAGGGAGAGAGAGAGAGAGAGATTGTACGTTTCAGAGAGAGATTGTAGAGAGAGAGAGAGAGATTGTACTTTATTGTAAGGCAAGGTGACGAACCTCTGCCGTCATTAAATTTGACGACAAGAGCGGCGTTGGCTAAGGGTTCGTGGGGACATCTTCGTACTCAGTCAGCCAAGGAAGAAGTTGCCGAAAAGGTCCGATAGCTGTCAATTACTGGAAATCTCTCCTTTTCCATCCGGCCCACCCGGCAGAAACCGAGGCTGCATGTTTTCACTTTCAATCCACTGCGGAAACTCTCTCTCTCTCTCTCTAGAATATTCGTCCACTTATTTGCAATATGCTAGGGTAACATCTCTCTCTCTCTCTCTCAAGAAATCATGGACAATGGACAACAGTAGCCAGCAACTTGCTCTTTTATTTTTCATTTACATCTCTCTCTACCACGCACTTTCCACGGATGAAGACAGATAAAGGGAAGCTGACCGTGGAAGCTGAAGCACAAAAATGTTGAACAGTACTTTTCATCATAGCTGAGGTCATCGATTTGCGGTTGTTATGACGCTGAAGTTATTTCTACTTTGTCCGTTAATGGCGCGGGTCGATCTCCATGAGCTGGGGCCAGAATTCTCGGCTTCTTTGTCCGATCCCCACGAAGCATCTCGCCTCCGCGCCGCTCATCCACAAAGCGCCTGCCAAACCGGGAGGACTGTGACCAGGTTCGTACCCCCCCCCCCCCCTCTCTCTCTCTCTCTCTATTTCTATCTCTTTCTTTCTCTGTCTATCTCGTGCGCCGGCAATAATGGATTGAAGAATGTAGCGTATTGGTTGGTAAACGACGAACTGTGAACAGTAGAGGGTCCCGTTGCTCTAAAAAGAGCTTTTCCGGCGTGCCCTTCTCCTCAACGTCCTGAGCCCTACGCCGTTGAATGTGATGCCTTTTCGATGCGCGGGTGTTTCTCTCTCTGGAAGGAGCGGTAATACCGTTGAAAGCGAAGCCATAACAGCTCAAGAGAAAATCGCGGAAGCTTGGATTCATTTCCTCGTATGAACTGGCGAGTACTTGGAATTTAAGGATTGATTTGGCGTCAAAGATAAAGCAGTTGATGAGAAATTGGCCGCAGTTACATCCATCACTATCTCTCTCTACCGCTCCTCACCTTGTGAATGCCATTTTATCGATAGATAGATAGATAGACGATAGGTAATAGAAAGAGAGAGAGATGTTTATATGTGAAGAGAGATATATGAACAGAGAGAGACGTTAGAAAAAATAATTAGGGAGAGATAAATAGACAGAGGCGATAGATGGAAAAACAGGAAGATGAGATGGATAGATAAATAGAGAGAGATGATTGGTAGATGAGCCGATAGCTATGATAGATAGATAAATAGAGAAAGAGATTGACAGAGAGAGATATGCTAGATAGATAGATAGATAGATAGATAGATAGATAGATAGATAGATAGATAGATAGATAGATAGATAGATAGATAGATAGATAGATAGATAGATAGATAGATAGATAGATAGATAGATAGATAGATAGATGGTGATTGTTTGAGAAAGATAGATGATAGACAGATTTATGCATTTAGAGAGGAGTGATTTAAAAATAAATAGAGAGACGGATAGAAAGAGGAATATTGTAGATAACTAGAGAGAGATGATAGAGGGAGAGAGAGAAAAAGATAAGAGAGAGGGGGACGGAGATGATAGAGGGAGAGATATGGGGGAGAGAGAAAAAGATAAGAGAGAGAGAGAGAGAGAGACAGAGATGATAGAGGGAGAGAGATGGGGGAGAAAGAAAAAGATAAGAGAGAGAGAGACGGAGATGATAGAGGGAGAGAGATGGGGGAGAGAGACAGATGATAGAGGGAGAGAGATGGGGAGAGAGAAAAAGATAAGAGAGAGAGGGAGAGAGAGGGGAGAGAGGGATAGAGAGGGAGAGAGAGGGGAGAGAGGGATAGAGAGGGAGAGAGAGGGGAGAGAGGGATAGAGATGGAGAGAGAGAGAGAGAGCGACCCTCGGCGGAGAAGTCCTCTCTTTTTCCGGCTTTCCCCCTCCCTTTTCAGTTTTCTCGAGGTGCAAAGCATTTGGCCGCCATTGCTCATCCCCTTTAGAAACAAGTAACCACGTGTGCCCTATCACATTCTTACCTTAGTCATTCCTCCTCTGACCCTTTCTCTCTCTAAGTTTCAGAGCTCACGAGCATGTCCTCTTCCTCCTACCTCAAAACCCACCTCCTCAACTCTTCCCCCGCGGCTAAGTCCCAGAACCCGAGACCCTCTTCCCTCCGAAGGCACCCCCAGCTCAATCTCCTCCAGCAAATGACGTCAGCAGCTCTGGACTTCGCCGAGGAAACGCTCATCTGCAAGTTTCTCGACAAACGGAAACCGTTAGCGGAGACCTCAGATCCCGCCGTCCAAATTGCCGGAAACTTCTCTCCCGTCGAAGAGCTCCCCTGTCTCCCACCACCTCCCCTGTCTCCGGTCAAATCCCCGGTTCTCTTAACGGGGTCTACGTCCGTAACGGCGCAAACCCGTTACTCCCCCCAGCCGCGGGGCACCATTTGTTCGACGGCGACGGGATGATCCACGCCGTTAAGCTTAAAGGCGGCGCCAGCTACGCCTGCCGGTTCACGGAGACGGAGCGTCTTCTCCGAGAAAAAGTCAGCGAGGAAGCCACTCTACCCTAAAGCCATCGGCGAGCTCCACGGCCACTCCGGCATTGCTCGCTTGATCCTCTTCCACGCTCGCAGTCTCTTTAAAAATTGTTGACGTTTCTAAAGGCACCGGCACCGCCAACGCCGGTCTCATCTTCTTCAACTCGCGGCTGCTCGCCATGTCGGAAGACGATCTCCCTACCACGTTAAAATCACCGACGAAGGAGACCTGGAGACGGTCAACAGGTTCGACTTTGACGGGCAGCTTCGTTCTGCCATGATCGCGCACCCTAAGCTCGATCCTAACTCAAAAGAACTCTTCTCCTTGAGCTACAACGTTATCCAGAAACCCTATTTGAAGTACTTCTGGTTCTCCGCGACAGGGGAGAAGTCTGCCGACGTGGAGATTCCCATAGAGAAGCCGACGATGGTTCACGATTTCGCCATTACAGAGAGCTTCGTGGTAATTCCTGACCAGCAGATGGTGTTCGACGTGGAGAAGATGCTGAGAGGCGAGTCTCCGGTTATTTTCGACGGGAAAAAAGTTTCCAGATTCGGTATACTTCCACGCTATGCTGAAACTTCGTCGGAGATCAAGTGGGTAGACGTTCCAAACTGCTTCTGTTTCCATTTTTGGAATGCTTGGGAAGAACCCATCACCGGAGAGATCATCGTTATTGGGTCTTGCATGACCCCGCCAGAAAAAAACTATTCAACGGGTCTTCAAAAAGAACGCTTGAAGAGCACTCTCACAGAGATTCGCTTAAACCCTAGTACCGGTACTTACAGCCGGAGGGAAATCGCCAAAGCCCTAACTCTGGAGGCGGGGATGGTAAACCCTAGAAAGCTGGGGAGGAAGACGAAGTACGCATATCTCGCGATAGCCGAACCGTGGCCCAGGGTTTCGGGCTTCGCCAAGGTGGATCTTTCAACGGGGAATGTCAGGGAGTTCCTGTATGGAGAGGGAAAAGTACGGCGGAGAGCCGTGTTTCGTTCCGTCGGAGAGCGAGGCAGAAGATGAAGGGTATGTCATAACTTTCATGCACGATGAGAGGACATCGAAATCGGAGCTACTGATCGTTAACACAGAGACTATGGGGTTGGAGGCGTCGGTGAAGCTTCCCTCTAGGGTTCCTTATGGCTTCCATGGAAAATTCATCAGCTCTAAAGAGTTGGAATCTCAAGCATGAAACTCTCTCTCTCTCTCTCTCTGTTTCTCTCTGTCTCTCTCTCTTTCTCTCTCTCTGTCTCTCTCTCCCTCTCTCTCTGTCTCTCTCTCTGTGTTTCTCTCTCCCTCTCTCTCCCTCTCTCTCTCTCTCTGTCTCTGTCTCTCTCTCTGTCTCTCTCTGTGTTTCTCTCTCCCTCTCTCTCCCTCTCTCTCCCTCTCTCTCTGTCTCTCTCTCTGTTTATCTCTCTCCCTCTGTCTCTGTCTCTGTCTCTGTCTCTCTCTCTCTCTCTCTGTCTCTCTCTCTGTCTCTCTCTCTCTCTCTCTCTTTCTCTCTCTCTGTCTCTCTCTCTCCCTCTCTCTCTCTCTCTCTCTCTGTCTCTCTCTCCCTCTCTCTCCCTCTCTCTCTGTCTCTCTCTCTGTTTATCTCTCTCCCTCTGTCTCTGTCTCTGTCTCTCTGTCTCTCTCTCTCTCTCTCTCTCTCTCTCTCTCTCTCTCTCTCTCTCTCTCTCTCTCTCTCTCTGTGGCTTTGCCTAAAGCTAATTATTCTTGCATAATTCCATTATAGCTTTTGATTGGAAAAGATATTGACGTTAAACTCGCTCACATCTCTGTACATTTCACATGTTTATCACCATGCCATTTTAACAGTAGAACTGATGCCTGTCTATCTATCTATCTATCTATCTATCTCTCTATCCATCTCACCTGTAAATCTGTCCATTCTATTAAGGTATCCATTCATCTTCTATCTATCTTGACGTCTATGATGTATGATGCTTGTCTGTGATGCGTAGTTTGAACCACTAATAAGGAATCCGCGTCAGCCATGGTTAAAGTGCACGTGCATGGAAATATAAACATGTGTCTCACGATTGCCTGCACCTCATCTTGAGGCTGGAAGATGACAACAAAACAGGGAATTCTTGAAGACCTTGAAAGGTCGGCGCCTGGACCAGAGAAAAACCTTATCTTTCACCGGAAGCTCTCAGCTTTCTAGGGTTCCTATTCAATGTGAAGTTCCATCAAATCTTTTCTGATCTTCTTATCTCTCTCTCTTTCTCTGTCTCTCTCTCTCTCTCTCTGTGTCTCTCTCTGTCTCTGTCTCTCTCTCTCTCTCTCTGTCTCTGTGTCTCTCTCTCTGTCTCTCTCTGTCTCTCTCTCTCTCTCTGCATTGAAGACCGTATGGGATCATCCACGTAACAAGTACTGAATGTTTTAAAAATAGTCTATATTTCAGCATAAACAAGATCGATCTATCTATCTATCTATCTATAAATTTATGCATCTTTCTTCCTTTCTTTCTTTCTCTCATCCGGATATGATCAGAGCTCCGTGTGTGTGGAATGGTGAGCTAAGATATGCCTTTCTGCAATAAGAGATTTGCATCATGAACTCTGAAAATAATGCATCATGAACTCTGCGGAATGTAAGTCGAGGGGATAAAAAAATCATGGAAAATGATGTAATCTTTCTATTCCATATTCTTTGATATCTATCTAGAACTGTGAACAAGATAGGGGAAATTTTCTAGATGCTTCTCATTTCGAAGGAATAGAAGGGAGAGAAAAATTCTTGAAAAATGCCTTGATCAAGTATGAGTTGATCATCATGATGAATCTCATAGAATTTGTAGTGAGTAATATCCTAGATGTGATTGATTAATCGATCAATTCATTGATCCATTAGCCATCGTCTGCAGGGATTGGGCTGCCGACGGGACCCCAAGCTCCATGGTGGCTCTCAATGAAACCCTAATTCAGAACTTTGGAGCCCTGATGCCCTGAATCTCATACCTAATTTTTTTACAGTCGGCTATGTTCCGCGTCAGTTGAAGCCCTAACTCAGCCGCTTGGAGGCATCCTGTGGTCTCAGCCTACGGCTCAGTCTCTGCCACGGAGTCCTTCTTCTCCATCGTGCGGTCAAGGAATCACAGATAGTCATCCAGTTCTTCGCCATACAGCGCAACTTTTTTTCCTATCCGTTGACCTAGAGACGGGGCCCACCTTGGCGTGGGCCGAACCAGCGCTGGACCGAAAGCACAACGTCACGGCCCATGATGGCATTGGATCATGATTAGGGTGACCATTAAGATGCCATGATCAAGATGGAAATGATATTAATGTGAGTATTGATATCAACGAGGTTTCAGAATGGTATTAATCTGAGTAAACGATAGTTTTTTTGGTCCTTGATAATGTGCACTCACTCTTAAAATTTATGCTTGATTTTTCACATATAATATGTTGATTGTATCCATTTTAATGCATGTTATTATTATATTTGTCTATTCTTATACAAATCATGATATTTTAACCTAAGTTCTTGTTATGCATG
Source organism: Lemna minuta (assembly GCA_024174645.1). NCBI lineage: Eukaryota > Viridiplantae > Streptophyta > Magnoliopsida > Alismatales > Araceae > Lemna > Lemna minuta. The sequence continues at coordinate 4,165,472 of CM044116.1, read as the reverse complement.
ATTTTAATCTTAATTTAATATTAGGTATGTTTGACCATATAAAAAGGTGAAACACTTTGCATCTAATTATTTTATTGAATTTTAATGATTGCAAGATTTAGATAAATTAAGGAATCAAATAAGACATAGAAAAGAAATAGAATTGATCCTCACATGATGATGCATTATAATCAGGACTGTCCAATCATAATCTAGTTGTGGTCAATTCAATTGTGTTTTCAAAGCAGAAAGATGATGTGGTGCAATCGTAGGCATCCATTATCACATAGATCAAAAACTCTTCAAATACCTCTCTCTCCTCTAATGATTTTATTCCTTGTAATCCTCATTCATCTAAGCCTTGTTGAAATTAAGATCCTTGAATCTCTTATTTTTTATTAGATTCTAGACAACTTTTTCTGCCGTTGAGTCCTAGAGATCCATATTTGATGATGAATAGAGGGAGAAGTTGCAATTAGAGCGTCAGCACTCTCTAAGAGATTTCTATTTAGGTTTTCTACTATTCGAGGGACACTTGGAGCATTTACTAGGGAAATACGGGTCAATTTAGTGTACTTTTCTTGTCGTTTTCTATCTTCTCTTCTGTGATCCTCTCTCATTTGTCTCTTCTCTTTCTCATTTTTTTTTCTACACGCAAATCATGTGGGATTTGATTCATTAAAAAGATCAGCTCTCCTACTTCATAAGAATGCTCCTTTTCCTAATGTCTCATGTTGCATTAGAAAAAAATTTAAGAACTCTCAAAGTCAACCTGCATCTATGTGGATTTCAACCCTTATTGACTTTGATACTAAAATTAATCATTCAATTAAATCAATTTAGTTTTTTTTACCTTGTGCTATCAAGGATTGCATGAAAAAGCTCCTAAAATGCACATAAGTTCCACTATTATTACATCCTTTTTCACATTTATGGAATACCCATTATGAACTTTTACTTTGTGGATCTTCATGTCTAATCTATTTAATGGGCTAGGTGAGAACCATTTAGTCTTATGCTATCTTGGACTAGCGTGGTTTGTTTTACCTTTATTTTTATTGAAATAAAATCTAGGCATACCATAAAAGGAAGGAGATTCAATTCACTTATATTTTAATTTTCCATCATGGTTGGAAAAAAAATTCCTTCATCTAGTTTTCAAATGCGCTTTGTTCAATTTTTAGATTTTTTAACCTCCATCTTCATCTCCTTAAGGTTTTCTTGATTTTGTTGAGTGAACTTGCTCTCCTCCTGAAACTGCTTCGAAACTCCATAACATATGCTTAATTTGATCATTAGAAGAGTATAATAAAATTAGAGGGAAGTGTCTTGATGATCATGATTCTTCTCATAATTGTCAAATAATTTAATGATGCTGAATAGAGGTCAATAATCATAAGAATTAACACTAAAATATGAAATATAATTATGATAAAAATGATTTCTACTAAGGCCCTGAAATGTATCTTCCTAATCCTGATATAAATAATTTCTATTATTATAATTATATTAATCTTTATTGTAAGTGTTTCTTCGACTACTAAGTCTTCTTGAGAAAAATACCATGTTTGTGCAAAATAACAGCTTTATTTATATGTATATTTGGTATATTTAAATCATATACATATTAGATATAATGAAATTTATATTTCAATTTGATATAGCAATGTCTTATTTATATTTATAGGTGATATAGATTTTTCATATTTGTGTTTAATATTTCAAGTCTTGTTTATATTAATGTTTTATATAGTCGCTCTCATATATATTTCAATTTGATTTATTAAACATTATTGATAATTATATTTGATATAATAAAGTATGATTTGCTTCATTATTTGATTGACCAAATCTTATTCATAATTTTCATTGATATAATGAAGTGTTATTTTGTTTATATTTGATTATTAAATCTTATTGATCAAAATTGATTTAAAAATATTTGTAATATTTTATGCTTGATTTATTAAAATCTTATTGCTAGTTTTATTTATTATAAGAAAGTATATATCTGATTTATTTGGTAAATAAAGTATTATTTACATCTACATTGGATTTATTAAAACCAATTATTAATTATAATTGATATGTAAAAGTATTATTTATAATTATAATTATTCTAAACATTATAATTTAGCATTTGAATTTTGCAAGCATTGGAAAATTTTAAGGGACTATTTGAGCATGTTGGATATTCTCTAGTTTTCTAGGGTTGCAGATGATTTCTCTCTCTCTCTCTCTCTCACGTTTCTTTGAATTTTAATAGGTTTTTTTTTATTTAAAAAACATTTTCACGTGAGCCCGCAGATTTTTCCCACCGTATGTAGATCCTGAGTTCTAAAAGATTGTGACGCCGTATACTTTATTCCATGTGCAAATCGTGACTCTTTCTCTCTCTAAGATCAGGCGTCCGCTTCTTTATATTCCCCCTCTTCTCGTGTCTGCCATCAGGCTGGAGAAGGCGTCTCTGAGACAACATCCTCTTCTCTTTCCTCCTCTCTCCATGGACACCGAGCTCAGACTCCGGCCGCCTTCTCCCCTCTCCTTTGGAACCTCGTCGTTGACTATCGTCTACGGCGGTCAAATAAGTGTCTGCCACGTCACCGAAGAGCAGGCGAAGGTTATCATCTCCGCCGCGGAGACCCAGATGCCCCCGCTGCCGACGTCAATAGCCATGAAGATGTCGCTGAAGAGGTTCCTCCAGGAGCGCATGGCCAGGACGACTTCCCCCTACGACTGCCCTAAAGAGAGGCGCCAGCGTTAGCAGCGTCTCCAGCTTCAGCTGCGGAAGCAGCAATCTTTTCTTCTGTAACGTTTTTTGTACCTTCTCCGAGGTTTGCAATCGGAAGATTGCACTCAGAGCGTTCTGGCTCGATCGCCATGATCAAGCGCCAGACTTTCAGTCTTTGATCCCCCGAAGAAGAAAAAGAAAGGGATAGAATAATTTGATCAACGAGGATCAGTCATCGTAATGAACTGCAGCTTTCGGCGACGAAGCTATAAAAATAATGGTATATTTAAAAATTGCGGCGAACTCGGTAGGCTACTAGTTTTTCTCAACGTGTTTAATAGTTCCTCCACACCAGCGTGAATCACGCCACTGTTTTTTTTTTAATTTCAGCCGCCGAGTTCCACGTGATTTTATGTTGCATGACGTCTTCCATGTGAAGAATGATCCTCCTACTTGACCCCACCTTGATGACTTCTCCAAATCCTTCAAATTAGAACCTCTTTTGAGTTTATTAATTTATATGAGTTCAATATTTTGTTTTTATTTTCTTTGGAAAAAATTTCAATTATAATACACGTAAAGAAACAAATTTGTCGTTTTTAAAGTTTAATTTTTGTTCCAATTTTTTTGGTTCCCCTTGATTTTCCTTCTATTGTGTTCATTTTATTTCTCTTCATATTATTTTTTTATGTTTTTGAAAGAAGGATTTTATTAATTAATGAGGACTTAATAGAACCGAGACAAAATTGCATCAAGAGAGCTCAAAACAATGAAGTATTCCAAATCTCCAACACTTCAAAGATGCATAGAAAAAAAAATTTGGGTGGGAAATGCGACATCTCATATGCATAAAAGTATTAAAAAATATTGGTTAATGAATCCTAGAAATAGGCTCATTGCCTAACAATGTAGAAAGCTTTCTCAATGTCCTGTCAATGAAATGGAATTTTGATGATCTAAAGATCCATATATTCATGGTGATATATTTCTGCCTTATTCTAAGATTTGATTTGATTTTTTTTGTTAACATGGACTCTAAAAGTCAAACCAATGATGTTTACAAGGTAGAGGATTGAATGAAAGCATTTGTAAGTGATGTATATCATAGGTTCATAGTATCTCTTCAATATAACTTTATAATAAGATTACAAGCATACACGTGTATTAATCTAACTTCATAAGTATTTACATGAATTTATATATTCCCATAAAATTTACTAAATAGAAAATTATTACTCTAGAAGTCTCAGATTAAAATATATGGCAATTGATAATATCTCAATTAAATATCATACAATCACTAGATTAGTTATAAAGAATGATTAATTGTAAACATACTTCCATATAAAGTCCTTCATTTCATCATGTCTCCAACTCTATAAGCCCAAATGGAAAATAAAAATTTTACATAGTGTTTTCTTATTATCATTAAAATTCCTAACCTTTCTTCCAAGGACTATATGTAGAGAAACATTTTAACTATGTAGGAATGAAATATATTAAATCTCAACCTTAAATTTCATTTTTGATCTTTTCTATGAATTAATTAATTGAATAGATACTAGAGGACCAAAAAAAGAGAAAAAGAAAGATTGGATAGATGATTCAAACCCAAAAAAGAGAGAAAAGAGATATTAGATGAATCATTAGTAGCAACCAATGATTGGTGCATTAGATGGACGGCTTCAATCGTGCCAATCGCATGGTCACATAAATAGACTTACAAAAAAAAATTCGCTTTAAAAAAAATTTCTTAATGATTTTGATGTCAAAAAATTCTTCAAAAATGTTTTAAAAAATTCAAAAGAGTCATATTATTCTTTTAAATATGAAATTTATCGTTTTGAACCATGATAACATGCATTTTTTATGTAAATAAATGCATAAAATTTATAGTACTAATGTATTACTTTTCATGTTATCAACGACCATATCAGTGTTTCATGGAAAGGACGTATTCAAACACGTTATGATACCTTACAGAAAATAATAGAATTGAATGATCAGTGTAAATTTTAGTTATTTAAGGTCATGAATCAAACAAAGAAAATTGAATTTTCTAAAATGATGATTACTTCAAGCATAGCAATGAATACAAGTCGAATTCATGGAGAATTGGGACTAAAAAGTAGAGATGAGTGAAAGAAAAGTGAAAGATGAAGCAAACTTAAATCATAAAGATGAAGATATATTTTTAAAGTAGACAAAAAGTAAATTTCCAATGATCACAGAATGCAAGTAAATAAAAAAGAATAAATAGAGAAAATAAATATGAAAGGAGATAGAAATCAAATGCAAGATTTTGAGAGAAATAAGATCTCAAGGGGAGAGAAATCATGATTTTACTCCCAAGTACCCATCTAATTGATAAAATTAATGTATCTAAGCATTTTCATGATAAATTACTCAAATTTTAACCTTAATTTATTTTTTGATTGGTCCAAGATGATGCTTATGATTGAGGCATATTTGCACAATCACATCAATTGACACATTAATATTCAAGCACAAATTTATCCATCAATTTATTCACTTTTGACTTATTTCTTGGCACAAATATATGTCAAAATGTGTCCACATCTGTTAGGGATCAAACTAGATTCAATAAGAACTTTAAAAAAAAAAAATCCAAAACTAAAATGGTGATGACTAGCTGAAAAGGTGAAAAGAAGTTTAATAGGTGATTGAGAAATTTCCTAGCCATAGATAACCTCTTTAAGGGGGCAGGAAGGCCAAGATATCACCACAATAACTCATTAAAGGGGGAGGAGAGAGGTGAGAGTTTTTTGCCAAAAGAGTCTTGAGCAATTAGATTGTCTCGATCAAAGTCATGAGGGATGTAAGTCGTCCAATTAGTGTGCCTCGCGATTTGAAGCTCTTGGATGGTTTCATGTGTCATAATGGGAGGAGATAGAGTGATCCACGGCCTATTTGAATCTAAGTCATTTTTAAATGTGATTATTTTCAAGTACTCCAAGATGTTGCCATTTTTCAATATGGGATTCACTTAGCAAAAAATTAGCTTCAATGCACACTTGAAAGGGACCATGTGTCTTGTTCTAATTGGATAAAAAACAATTGAAAAGTAACCAATGTTTTTTTAACCATGTGTACTTCTATTAATCTCCATGCCAAATCAAATGTGGCTATGATTGGTGTTGTCCCATGTCCCAATTAACCTCTAGAGTGATAGGATCTGATGCTCAACATGCTCTCAAAATTTTAATTAAAAGATTAAACGCAATGGAAGATATTGAATCAAAAATTCAAAACATTGAGGCACCAAGAACCGATGATAGTATCATTCATCTATTATGTATCAAACTCTATACTTACAAGATTCATTGTATGAGTTCTTAAAGTTGTTCAAGTAGCCCACCTCTAGTGACATCCACATGATGGCTGGATAGTTAGATCTCCTCTTCAACGTCCTTTGATAAGATGAAATTTATACATATAATTATGTGATTAGTAATACAAATTTAGGCATAACATATTATATTTTTATGCATGTTATCATACTTTGAGTGCATATCTATCATTTCATATATTTTTAAGTTATAATCTCAAAATACCTTATTTTAGGAATAATTATGTATTTTTTAAAATAATATATTTTAGATTAGATTATTCACAATCCATATTTGATATTATTTAATGTTAAATAATAAGATAAAATACTTGTACAAACTCATTTATTTTTAAGTTTTATTTTTTTCTAAGAGAAATGAGTATATTTTTTAAATAAAACTTTATTCTCTTATTATTTATTAAATTTGACTCTTTAAAATGATAGATATTTAATTTTTGATCCAAAAAAATAAATTTGGATTTGTATTTAAAAGTTATGAATTTTCTAATTTTTAGGGATTTTTTTAATTTTTTTTGGATTTATTTGGATTTTTAAAAATAAAAAAATAAAGTTTTTATCGCGCACTGACATGGCAACCGACGCAGGGGCGGAGTGACGTGTCACCACGTGGTGACGTGTATACGTGCCATGTGGCGCACGAGGGTGTGCACGCGTGTGCGCCTGTGAACACGTGTGTGTGCGCGTGTGTGCACGAGTGTTGTTAGTGGGTTAAGCATCCATTATGGATTTTTGCTAACCCACTATATACACTTTACTTACATACCCGTCGGAATGCATTTATTTTTGTCATGTGGGACTATCTTTCTGTTTATTTTACACAGGTGATGTGGCACTCTCAGAATCGTCCGATCGACTTGAATTAATGCGACTTAATCTTACCCCTCATTTTCACTTAAGTGAGGGGGGTACGTGGCAGCATCTTAGTGGACGACGATTCGTTTTTTTAATGGATCAGTCATGGTCGTTCATCTAAGGAGTTATAACGGCCAAGATTTAAAGCGTCATCTAAGAATCTAAAACGTTGATTCACGATCGGACAAACAAAATCTCGTGACGCTCTCTCTTCAAGCGATCACGCGGCGCGATCCTGACGCTTTGATGAAGATCCGACGACCGCAACTTAACCATAATGATTCGCCACTTCAGATTCTATCATGGTCGTTGAACTCATCAAGGAGAAGATCCAACGGTCACATTGACGAAGCGTTTTATGCGGTCGTTAAAGCACACAAACGCCGGTCAAAAAAAATTTATAATACCGAACTTACAATGACAAAGATATAAAATCAAGTAAAGCGGAAGTATCGGATCGATCTACAGAGAACAAGGTTGACCTTTATTACAGAGTTGACTTGGTCAAACTTAGGTTTAAAAGAGGTTTTAAAGAAGTAGAAATGAGATTTTATGAATAGAAATGATATAAATATACTAAATAGGGAATTTTAAGATTTAAGATCTCATATTTGATAGAGAAAAGTACAAAGTCAAAGTCAAAGTGTTGACTTTGACCAATAGTCAAATTTCTATAAAATCAGATAATCAAAAGATGTCAGAAGATTATCAAAATTATATTCAGAATCTATAGAGAAAATGGAATTTATTGATATAAAATTCGTAATTTTTCTATAAGAAATAGATTTACTATGAATTATTGAAAATCAAAGATCAAAGAAATCCTAAAATAAAACACTTTAGAGAAAATCTTCAAATTGACTTATCAAATGATATCCAAATCTTACCATTTATATATCAATAGAAAGATAAGAACTAGAGGATTTCAAAGAGACCAAAATTATCAAATTCCAATTTATATTTTGAAAGTAATTGACCCCGAAAGTTAACACCCAAATTCGGATTGAAAATGAATAGTTCTAGGTCAAACGTTAAATTGAGGGGCCAAATGATCTCGGAATTTGACAAATTTTCTATCCACGGAAAGCTGATGAAATAAGGAATCTAATGAAACCAGAATCAGTGATTCAGAATTATAATCAGAGAGATATCCTATTTTCAAAATCAAAAAAATTTCAAACTGAAATTATGTAAAATTGAACAACACTATGACTTAAAACTCAAAATTAACGGTATAAAACTAATAAAAACTCAAATTACCACCAGATAATCGATCGAATCTCACTACTAACCCAATTTCCATAAAGATGGGGCTTCAATTCACGTGGATTGAAGCGAATTTGCTCGATTTCTTCCTCGCGGACGTTCGGTGTTCAAGGGGAAAATTCGATGAAATCCTATGGAAATTCGTGATCAATCCCGCTCCTATTGGATCACAATCGAGTCTAAACGTGGGGGGATCACAAAGAACTCAAGATCTTTCTTTAAAATTGCTTAATTCCTTCACGCTTCAATCAAGAGTTAAGTTACAAAGGAGAGAGTTCATCGGTTTTTAAAGGGAATTTCGCCCGAAAAAATCGGACCGTTTGATCCAGTGAGAGGGGCCGATTGATAGCCACGATCGCCTCATGATCGTGGGCCATCAATGCGAAGCAATCGTGGCTCCAATTGCACGACGAATGGGCCATGATCACGCGATGATCAGGCCACGATCGCGCGGCGATCGGGGTTCGTGATCTTTCTTAATCCAACCGTTCGATAGCCATCCTCCAATGAAGATCTCCACGATCGTGCGCTCCCGATGCATCCAATGAAGATCATGTTGTATTTTCACTATCGTGTGTCCGATGAAGATCAGACGCTCCCGAAGCGTCCACGCGTCGCCAGGTGAGAGGTAGATCAATCTCACTTAAGTCGGGTTTAGCGCACGTGCTTTTGATTGATGATCGCGTGGACCTGAGTCCACTTGATCGACGTGTCTTACACGACGCGATTAGAATCCAACGTACGTGCTTCATCCACGTGTCATGCATTCAAAAATGTTAAACGAGACATAGTCCCACACAGAGGAAAATAAGGGACTTTGGCGCGTATAAAAGGTAGAGGGGTGGTAAGCGTTTGCGTTACTCGCCCCAATAATCTTACCAAGGCCCACTAACCCGTGGGCCCCTTCACTCTGCCAACCCCCCTGCCACGTGGTGCCACCCGGGCGTCTACGTGGACTCACGTGGCCCCTGCCACACGTCCGCGCTACATGGCGCTACCTGAGCTCCGCGTGGGCTCGTGCGGCCCTACCACGCGCCACGGCAGCTTACCGTGCCACATCAGCTCCGCTGTCCTGCCGATAAATAAACCCCATTTTTTTGCCTTTTAAATTAAGAAATAAATCAATTAAAAATCACATAAAATCAAAAAAAGACAAAAACTTCATAAATTCATAACTTTGAAAATACAACTCCTTTTAATTTCAAATTTTCTCCATTGGATCACAAATTTCTTCCTTTTTAATATCATGTCATCTAAAAATATAATTTAAAATAAGAATATAGGATGAATTAAAAATAACCTAAGGCATTCATTAAGATCCCTCTCTTTTAATCATCCAATAATTTTCTTCTTCTAATTAATCTTTTAAATCATTTACTAAAGTCAAAATAAGTCAAAGAAAGTACTTAATTCCTATTAATTTAACCTTGCAAAAAGATTAATCATCAAGAAGGCACATAATTATCCCTAATTTATGCATAAATATGAACTTTAGTATAATGGCATACCAATGGAGAAAATTCATAAAATTAAGATAACATGCATCATAATTACATAGAATAAGCATGAATATGAGTTAATAAGATAAGAATTTAAGTTATAAATGCATGTTATCACACGTCTAATTTCAAAATATTGTAAATTCTCTATCTTCAACGAGAAATGTATTCTTAGATGTTTCGAGCTATCGAACTCTTTAGACATGTCAATCCTTTAATTTCTTGATTTCTTCCTCTTCTAGACTCATTTTCATGTACAGTGAGTGTTTGAAACTAAGATTTTGTCGAAAGAATAGGGAGAAATTGCCTCTTCAATGCCGAATTTCGTCTTCAAAATTTTGGAATGAAAAACCCCTTGATCCGGCGATCAATTGGATCAATTCAAGCACGACTTCAAGTTAGATTATACATTTTCATCCTTATATCTTGTGTCCTATATCATTATCTTTTAATTTCAAATCATAGATTAGGATAATTTTTTTATTTAATTGTGGTTTTCTCTCTCTTTGCGTTCCAAAATTCTATCTGATTTTTGCTTCTTGATTTCTTCACGAATCTTGATCCAAATCGAGTAATCGTGGATTCGTCTTTATAGTTATCTTTCTAAATTTATCAAAATCTCCTATTTCTCACCTCAATTAATTGTCCGATTTGATTGAATTTGAAGAAATATCTTGAAAATATCTTAATTCTCTGTGGATTCAATCCTTATTCACCACTATACTATCTAACTTTGTTATTATTTCTCAAAATTGGTGAGTTTGGACTTAATGTTTTGGCACGTCTCCGCATGTATTCAACAACCGCGCAGATTCATCTTGTCACGCTTCACCGAGAGAGAAGAGAAGAAAGGACAAAGCTTCCCACAAATTTGTATATACACCTTAAGTTTTGGTCATTCTCTTCTTATTTATAAACATTAGGTATGTGAAATTTTCACAAAAACCCTCAAAATTAAGTTTACATCTCACCAACATATGTAGACTCTTTAAGTTTATATTTGAGTGACCCTTTAAGTTTATATATTTTTCTAGATAATAACTCTACAAACCTTATAGCGCTTCTTGGTCAACCTTACTAATCCTCTATATTAGCATATATATTAATTAATCAATGATCCATTTAACCCAATTGATAGGTCGTGTTATCGATTGTTAGATGCCAAGCTACACCATATGCTCTAGGAGATACGAAGTACATAAAAATCCTTTTATTGAAGCTTGTCATCGTCGATTATTAAATATATATAATCTTTTTCTGTGCGAGACTTATGAATGAATTAAGGTATCTTCAATTGTCAAACCTTAATCTTATGTTGGGAGAAAATGATCAAGAATACATCCCTCAATATTTCTACTACCTTGGCCAAGGACTTCATCATATCTCATTCCTCACGTCAAGTTCATCTAATATCGTGGGCAAATCATAACCCGATAATCATCTTTAAGGACTTCATGTCATATCCAATCTATAATATTTTGGAGTTCCCATGGCTAAGGATTTATAAGTCATAGTCAAAACTTAGTCATTTATCTATGAGATGTCTTGTTGTATGACGTCAAAGTGCTACATATAAAAATGTGACATAAATCAATATGTTTGGAAGTTATGTAAAATAATATTTAGGGTTTCTTCAAAAATAATTTAATGAAGTCTCTCTCCAAAGAGCACCCACTATCTATCCTTGGTTTCTCCATATTGATAGCCACATTATCAATTGTACTCATCAAATGAGTTAGATTAGAAAGAGATATTCTTTTTGAATAATTCAATGTCCTTCTCGGATATCTCTCAAATACAAACATTTAACAGATGTATTTAAATATTAGTGATTGTTATATATTATGATCTCATAATTATTCACTAAGTCATTGTATATGGTCACGGAAATCATTGTAAATACTAAAAAGAATAACAATGAATAAATTTGTGTTTCACCAAATATAAATGATATATGAAAGTGTCTTTATATATGAGTTAATTCTCAAGATGCCAAAGACATTATGGTTACCTAATTTGCTTTTACTTTGACCTACAAACATCTCATCACATGACTTCAAACCTTACATGTCAATGATTCAAGCATATTGATGAGTTAAATCAATCCATGGTTAACTAAGTTGTATTTAGTATTGAACTAATTAATGAAACAGACCAATAAAGATTTATTGGGCCTAAAGTGTGGCATGCATTAGATTCTTGGGAAATATAATGAAAGAGTTTTTTTTTAAAAAAAAGATACTCCTTATGTAACAACTATTGGGTTCTGATACTCCTTATGTTTTGATCAAAACATCAAATGCAGCGGAATTCATTGAATCGAATATTCAAAAACATTGAAGCACTAAGAACAGATGATCCTATCATCTAATATGTATGAGAAAAACATACTTACAGGTTTCCTTGAAGGAGTTCTTAAAGCTATTCAAGTGTCTAGCCTCTAGCGGTATCCACACAGTCTCCGGATGGTTGGATCTCCTCTTGAAAGCTCTTCACCAAGAGAGACAGAGAAGAAATGAGAGAATTCTCACAAGGCTTGCATGGGCACCTTGAGTTGTGGTCGTTCTCCCCCTATTTATAGACATTTGGTATGAGGTTTTTTCATAAAAACCCACATAATTATATTTATATCCACCAACATCCATAAACCTTATGTGTGTGACCATCTAAGTCCATATATCTCACTAGTTAATAACTTTATGGACCAAATAACACCTTATTGGTCAACCTTAATTAATTATCCACATCCACATATAGATTAATTAATCAAGGATTGATTGAACCTAATCGATAGGTTGAGTTGTCACCATGTTGGGTGCCAAGCTACATCACGTACACTAGGAGATATGGAGTATGTAAGAACTCACTTATGGAACCTTCCCGTCATCGATTACCATGGATGTATAATCATTCATCCACATTAGACTCATGAATGACTTAGGGTATGGTCAACTGTCAAACCCTAATCGGTCACTCAAGTTAGTATTGATGCGTGTAAAAATCATTGAGAACTCCTTCGATATTTCTACTACCTTGGCCAAGGATATCATCGTATCTCATTCCTTGAGTCAATCTCCTCAAATACTGAGGGTGAATGATCCCATATTGATCACATAATCATCTTCGTGGACTTCATGTCGTATCCAATATATGACATTTTAGATATCCCGTGACTAGGGATTCGTAAGTCATAATCAAAACACGATCATCCATCCACAAGATGTCTTTGGTGTCTCAAGTCAAAGGACCACATATACAACCATGACATGAATCAACCTGATTGACAGTTAGGTATAATACCATTCAAGGATTCATATGGATCAATTTAGTGAACTCTTTCTCCCAAGAAGACCCACTATCTATCCTAAGTGTATCCACCGATGGCTATAGGATCAACCATATATTTTGTATTACATAGTGTTATTCTTTCCAGATAATTCAATATCATTCTCAAATATTCCACGAATAGGAATGTTTAGAACATATGATTCAAAACTAGTGATCACTATATTATGATCTCATCATAATTCACTTAGTCATTGCACATGCTCATGGACTTCATTGCAAACATCACATAAGAATGACAATAAATATATTTCATTTCATTGAACATAAACAAGATATACGAAAGTGTGATTGGCTTATAGGCCACATAATATCCATCAACAACATTAAGAGGTAGAGTTGGAGGGTCCCATGAAACTCTCTTCCTTGAGATCAACAAGCCTTCTAAAATTTTGATCAAAATATTGAGTGCAGCGGAATACATTGAATCAAATATTCAAAACATTGAGGCACCAAGAACATATAATTTTATCATCTATTATGTATGAGAAAACATACTTATACAATTCTCTTAAAGGAGTTCTTAAAGCTATTCAAGTGTCTAGCCTTTAGTAGTATCCACACGGTCTTTGGATCATTGGATCTCCTCTTCAAAGTTCTACCTAGAGAGAAAGAGAAGAAATGAGAGAATTCTCACAAAACTTCCGTAGCCATCTTGAGTTGTAGTCATTCTCTCTCTATTTATAGACATTTGTTATGTGGATTTTTCATTAAAACCCTCATAATTCTGTCCATATCAACCAATATCCATAGACCTTATGTGTATGACCCTCTAGGTCTATATATCTCACTAATTAATGACTCTATACACCCAATAGCACCTTATTGGTCAACTTTAATTAATGATCTACATCAAGATATAGATTAATTAATCAAGAATTGATTTAACCTAATTGATAGCTTGAGTTTTCAGCCTGTTGGGTGTCAAGCAATACCATGTATTTTAGGAGATATGGAATATATAAGAACCTCTCATATAACATTTCTATTATCAGTTACAATATATACATAATCCTTCATCCGCATGAGATTCATGAATGGCTTAAGATACAAGCAATTGTCAAACCCAAATTGGTCACACAAGTTAGTATTAATTTGTGTAAGAAATTATTAAGAACTCCTCTAATATTTTCACTGCCTTGGCCAATGATTTCATTATAAACATCTCACAAGAATGACAATAAATAAATAAATTTCAATGACCATAAACGAGATACATGAAAGTGTGATTAGTCTTATTGATAACATGCAATCTATACATCTAATTATATGATTATTAATGCAAATTAAGACAAAATATTTCATTCTTATGCATGTCATCATATTTTGAGTGCATATCTATCATTCTATGAAAAGTTTACGTTATAATCTCAAAATATACTATTTTTAGGGATAATCATGAATTATTAAAGAAAGATATTTGAGATTAGATTATTCTCATTTTATATTTCGAGATTATAATTTGGTTTTAATGTTAAATAATAATAAAAAATATTTTATATATACTCATTTATTTTTCTAGTTTTATTTTCTTAAAAAATTAGTAAATTTTTTAAAATAAAAATTTTATTCTCTTGTTATTTTGTTAAATTTGACTTTTTAGAATGATAATTTATTTAATTTCTAATTAAATAAGAAAAATTTTAGATTAATTTGGAGTTATATTATTAAAGTTTATGAATTTTTCTAATTTTTAGGGATTTTTCTAAATTTTTCTTTAAAAAACTAATTTATTTTTTAGTTTATTTTTATTTAAAAGAATAAAAAATTATTTTTATTTTTGCATGTGTTGACGTGGAACAGCTGACGCATCATAGTGTGACTACGTGTCTCCAAAAGACGACGAATGCACATGCCACGTGGTGCACGTGGGTGACTACTGTGTGCACATATGTGATTAGTGGGTTAAGCATCCTTCAAGTATATAAGCTAAATTCACTAAGCACTCCCTACACTTATTCATGAATTTTGCCTTGATTTTTGCCATGTGAGACTCTGTTTCTTTATTTTTATGCACAAGTGACATGGCGCATTCTAGAGCATACGATTGCATTAATCAATCACGATCATCAATTTTCACTTAAAGAGGGGGGTACGTGGCGCATAATGGTTCATCATCAAATCATTTTAAAATGACTTAATCTCAACGGTTCATCTAAGGAGTTATAACGAATGAGATTAAATCGTGTCCGACGGACTCCCATGGACACGTGTACATATCTAGAGTGTCCGATAAAGATCAAACATCGATGGTTATACGACGCTTCTTCTACACATAGCGACGTGATGAATTCTCAATGCTTCATCATGAATCCAACAGCCACGACTTAATGGTATCGATTTCGCATTCTTGCATTACATCTGAGCCGTTAATTGAAGATGAAGAGGCAAATTGAATAGGCACGCCTAAATTTACTTATTTATACTCATGTTCTTCGACGATGTAAACCATTCTCAGATGTTTCAAGCAATCGAACTGTTTAGACATCTCAATCCTTGAATCTCTTGATTTCTTCTTCTTCTATCTCATTTATGTGTCCAAGGAGTGTTTGAAAGTGAGATTTTGTTGAGAGAATCAAGAGAATTCACCTCTTGAACACTAGATTTTTGTTTTTCGAAATTCAAAATTAAAAGCCTTGATCCAGCGATGAATTGGACCATTTTCGAATGCGCTTTTGGGTTAGACTACATGTTTTTTCCCTAATATTTCTTCCTATAACATTATATTTCAATTTTGAATCATAGACTAGTTGAATTTTATGAAATTTATTATTTTCTCTCTCTTTGCGATCAAATTTTCTACATAGATTTCACTCCTTGATTTCTCCACAAATACTGATCCAAATCGAGTGATTTTTTATTTCAAGGATTTATCTTGGAGTCTTCTTTCAAAATCTACTAAAATCCCATAATTTTTCATCTCAATTCCTTATCCAATTTGATCAAATTTTAAGAACACCTCAAAAATTCCTTATTTCTCTATAGATTCGACCCTTATTCACCATTATACGAATTGATTTTTTAGTAACACTTTAAATTGGTGAGTTTGGTAATTGTTTTGACATGCATTCATGTATTTTCAATGATTGCAGGCATTCGTCTCATCACTTATAGGCCACATAATATCCATTATAGCCATCCTTAACTTCTTATTTCTTCCTCCATTTTGTGTGATGTGTGATAGTGTGAAGATTGATATGGATCAAAGCTACATTATTTAACACTTCATATCACAGTCAAAGAGAAGAGGTCCTTTGAAATAAGGACCTTGTGGATACCATTAGAGGTTGTCGCTTGTGGCATCGCAATCGAGGAAAAAAGTTGTGGATTTCGATTTTGCGTAAGGTGATGTAGTCACATTTTTTATTTTTCCATGTTCATTTTATTTTCACTCCGATTGTGTGATAACAAAGACTTTTGATTCACTTCTACAGCATAAAACTGGATTCCATATGATACTTGCATCTTGACATTCAAATTATGTGAATACACACTGCCTTGATCTTCACATTACGATCATATCAAAAATATTATAAGTCAATAAGTTCATCAAAATTGATCATCAACATATATACTATGTCCTCGCTTGTGTCACTCAAGGAATAGAAATTGAGTGAAGGGGTCAATATAGAGTACCAAATGCTCACGATGAAAAAAAACTTTGCCAAGAATCAAGTACTAAAATTTAATTTCAACATCAAGTTCTAAAGCAAAGTCAAATGATCAAAGGTACCTATTAAGATCATTAGGCTAAGCCCAATCTTGAAAAGCTATAAGTTGAGCATGAAAATCCAATTTGGGTACTCCAAATGAGTAAGTCAATATTCAAAATTGTGCACTACCTAGTGATGTATGAACAAGATTTCAATAAAATCGAAGGTAGAAGGAAAAACTCATCGGTTTTATTCGACTTATTAAAATCAGTCCATGAATCAATGGGGAAGAAACATTTTAATAAACTCGAGCATATCCATCTTCCAACTCGAGGAAAGATTGTAACAAGGTGATATAACTATCCTTCTGAAACTTGTCAAATTATAGCTCACTAAAGGCCCATGTATTCTCACTCCTCCTCGCTCTCTCTTTATAAACACAAGCACTCAATTTCTCAATAGGACGATTAGGGTTCCCTGTTCTCCACAAAACCATTACCCTTATTCGAATTACCTTGTTCAATATCTCTACTTTATCCAAATAAAAAATGGCCATAGAAAACAGTCGTCGTATTATTCAAAGATATTCTTCTTTCCTTCTTTCTCTATGTTACTCTTGGATCATCGAGCACATCAATACAATTAATAGAAATACCAGACAAAGAGAAACCCATCGAGTTTCCGATCGAAGTTGCCCCATTTTAATTGAGTAAAACAGATAAAAAGTTCTCAATGCATCGTAGATGATGAAGATACCCAAGCTGTGAAGCTTATTCCCGATGGCGGAGAGAAGGTAGGATGTTCATAGCCTGGATGACGCGCGCAGCTGGTCTCCCTCGGTGATGATGTGGTTGCGCGTGATCTCCTTGAGCGAGCAGCATCCGCTCAGAGCCATGGTGAGCTCGAACTCGTCGCGCATCATCTGTAAAACCTTCCTGACTCCCGCCTCGCCTTCTGCGGCCAGCGAGAAGACCACCGGCCTACCAATCTATCACATTCCGGCTCCACGTTAAAAATCATAGAATTTGGGGGTTTGGGGTTTGGGGTTTAAGGTTTTTCACTTACGAAAACGCCGGAAGCTCCGAGCGCAAGTGCCTTGAAGACGTCAGTTCCACGGCGAACTCCTCCATCCAGGAAAACTGGAACTCTCCCTTGCGCGGCCTTCACCACCTACAAGAACATGACCCGTATCTCAAATCTTATGCATGATGATGATGACGATTATAATAGAAAGTTCAAAGCTTTCCCGGACCTCTTCGAGGCAGCTGACGGTTCCGGGGACGTAGTCAAGCTGGCGAGCTCCGTGGTTGGAGACGATGATGCCTGCGGCTCCAGCCTGGATGGACAGCCTCGCTGCAAATGAAGAGTAAGAATCCTTGAAAACGTTATCTTGGAGGAGCAAGTTCAGTGGACGGGGAAACTGGTGCTTACTGTCTTCAGCAGTGACGACTCCCTTGACTAAGATGGGCATGGTGGTGATGGTCTGCAGCCACTTCACGTCCTGCTCGAATTCAAAGACCGCATCAGCATAGTGGAGAGGGAGCGAGAGAGAATTGGATGGATACCTTCCAGCTAAGAGAGCGATCGATTTGGCCCGCAACATACGAAGCCAATCCGGAGTCATTCGACTGTAAAAAACAGTCCATGAATCAATGGGGAAGAAAACACAGATGATCCACGATGATGATGAAGCTCAGAAGTAAATGGTTATGAAGATGAAGGCAGTCATCATGATGGTGATGTTGACCATGGTGATGATATGAAACTTGGAATACTATCTGACCGGTGATTAAGATGGCAATGATCTTGATCATGATGATAATGACAATGATGAGACTAAGAAGGCTCTCTAGATGGTGGACATGATGATATGATGGTGGTGATGATGAAACTTAGAAGGCTATCTAGATGGTGGCTATGATGATATGATGGTGGTGATGATGAAACTTAGAACGCTATGTAGATGGTCGCTATGATGATATGACGGTGGTGATGATGAAACTTGGACGGCTATCTGAATGGCGGTTATCATGATGATGAGGATAACGATGATGATGTTGATGATGAAGATGACGATGATGATGGCGTTGAGAATGATAATGAACCTAGAAGGGTATTTGAATCGTGGTTATGATAGTAATGATGATGATGCTGCTGCTGCCGCTGCGGCTGATGATTTTGATAATGATGGTGATGACAACGACAACGACGACGGCAATGATGATGTTGATGATGATGGCGATGACGACGACTATGATGATGATGAAATGCAGAAGGCCATCTAAATGGTGGAAATGATGATGATGCAGAGCAGCAAATGACGATGAGAAACGGTATGGACTCAGAGTCGATTCGCAGGGATGGCTTGCCTCGTCCATCTTCCCGAGGTCCAGACCCTCGAAGTTCTTCAGTGTCAGATGCGGAGGGAGAGTGAATCTGAATAACATACATCCCGTTGACATTTGCTATCATGAACAGAAGATATCATGATCAAGTCGAAGACCTGTTCTTGATGTCCGACTCTCTGCGTCCAAGTCTGGGCGTGTCCACGGTGAGGGCGATGGCCTTGAAGCCAGCCCTCTCCGCCCTCCTCACGAGCTGCGCCACCACGTTCCTGTCCTTGTAGACCTGAAATTTCGCGAAAATTTTCCATTTTGAGAATGAAATTACCTCCTGAATCCATGTATTTATATTTATGTTCTTATCAGAAACTCACATAGAGCTGGAAAAACCGGATCCCGGGCCCAGTTGATGCGACTTCTTCCACGCTCGAAGTGGCCCACGATGAGAGAGTCTGCAGAAACAAGATCCAAGTTCTAGAGTGAGAAAGCTAGAGAGAGACGCATCAGGGAAGTTTCTTCCTCACCATGATGGTGTTGGCAGCTGACGCCGCCCTAGCCGTTGCATACTCGCCTGAAATGAAAATTAAAATTTAGAAAAAAAGATGTTTGGAAGGGAAATTGAGGTTATGGAGGAGAGAGAGATAACCATCGGGATGAGCCATCTTCTGCATGGCAGTGGGAGCGAGCATGATGGGCATTGAAATCTTGTAACCCAAGATGGTGGCACTCAAATCTATCTTGGTCACATCGATCAATATGCGAGGACGAAACCTGTTCATGATCGAAGAACGTGAGGAGATCAGTTAAAGTGGAGTGATCTCTGATGACAATCGCCCCTGGTTTGATGACGATGCCGATGATGAGAGATAGAGAGTTGACCATCATGATAATGATGATAATGAGAGAGTTTATCATCATCGTCATCGTAACGATGATGATGATGATGACGACGACGACGGCGGCGGCGAGGAACAGAGAGTTTTAGATGATGATGGTGATTAGAGACAGAGAGTTGAAGATAATGACGAGTCATAGGTAGTTGATGATAACGATGTTGATGATGATGATGATGATGATGATGATGACGGATGATTGGACTGACCCGATAAAATTTCCATTATAATTATGAGAAAACAGTAAAAAGCAGCGATCTTTGATGATAGCCATTGATAGAGAGGGATTATTCATGAACCATGAATATAAGGAAGAAGACGATGATAGAGAAAGATTAAGGGCTTACAGAATTCTGGTGAAGGCATTCCTGTTTTCCTCGAGAGTCCACTGATCCTCCGCTCCAGACGCATAGTAATCGTAGATCATCTTGGGAAGCTTCTGCTTCGCGATAGCCTGGTACTCGTTGACATTCGTGATCTCCATCTTCGCCGGCTGCTCTAGAGAGAGAGAGAAAGACTTAAATGACAGTAAGAGCGAGAAACAGGGGAGAGAAACACTGCAAATAATCTTCTCCTTCGAGAAACTTAGCCAGCGCGAAAACGCTACTTCAGATATCGAAATTAAAGCGTTCCCACGAAGAGAACTGATCAAACGGAGACAGAAGAAGAGAGAGAATTAGAGAGAGACAAAGCAAGCTCGAGAGACAGGGGCGAGAAAGCCGGCAATTATCCTGCTCGCTCTAACGGAGAATCGAGAAACCCACTGCAGATATCGAAATTAAAGCATGCCCACGAAGAGAACTGATCAGACGGAAACAGTCGAAGAGAGAGAATCTAGAGAGAGCGGTAACCTTGTGTTGGCGGAGAGCAGAGCGGAAATGCGGAGGTGGGTAAGGAGAGAGGGTCCTATGTATGCAGGATAGAGGTGACGAGTTCACTTGTGTGGTGAGAATTGAGGATAGTAGAGTTAGAGAGAGAGAGAGAGGGAGTCCTCGGGGAGAGAGAAAGAGATGAAGATGGCGACAAGCGAAGGGCAGGGAATGAGAGAGAAGAACTTGTGGAAGGAGAGAGAGCAAGAAAAAAATGAAGGGCCGGCTCTGGATCAGCTTTCGGAGGTGCTCGTGAAGAGCTCCATCTCATCCACAAACGTCTATCCGGCTCCTCCCATTACATGACAACGCAGAGCACCATCATCTCTATCTCTTTCTTCTTTCTCTCTCTAGTTCATTGCTTTTAACCCATCACACGAAATTACAAGAATGAGACAGCTAAAAAGGAGAGAGAGAGGGGAAGAGAGAGAAACCCGTGAGCGAGAAAATGCAGAGAAAATTATGAGGTGGAGAGTGACCTTATCTCTCTCTCCACCGGTAAAAACCAAACGATGGTGACGTCATATTTTTTTATTTTTATTTTTATTTTTTTAATGTCCGAATTCTAAAATCTACAGGTTCCATTTTCTCATCGTAATTTACAGAAATTGAGAAATTATCCTCTTCGAGGACTGGCCGATACCCGTAATTGTCATAATCGACGCAGGCGATCCAATCAGCGATCATGGAACCTCTGATCGATTCGATCATGATCAATCGACCAAGTTTTTATCATGATCGGGGTGATCTGATCAGATCGTCGATCCTTGCCGGTGGCCGTAATGGGCCTGTTATCAATGTCCAGATAAATCAGGCTTCCTTCTAGCTTTCAAGGCCCAAGTCAGAGAGCTTTGACTGCTCGTGTTGGTGACGTCATTGTGGGACCCACGTTGCGCAATTTTGAGAAATTGAGATAATTATCCTATTAATGGGCCGGCTGTTTATATAGCCATGATTGACAGGGCCAATATACCCGGGCAGTTTTAATGGTCAGGCCCATTATCTGGATAAACCAAGGCCCAATTCGTAGATCTATGGCCGTTTGACTAGGTGGCGGTGAAGTCAATGTGGGACCCACTTTGACCCACATCCTAAGTAAATTTCAAAGTTCACCCCTACAAGGGGGAGGAGAGAGAGAGAGAGAGATCGGCCCAGGATTCTGAGCAGCGGAAGCCACAATGGCGAACGACAAGCTGTTAGGAATTCTGAGGTCAGAGTGGATCACATACGCCTACATCGTCCTCTACATCTTTCTTTCAGGCTCCCAGATCTTCTTCAACAAGGTCAGCCCGGAAAAATGCCCGTCTTCTATTTTCGGTAAAAATCTTTCGGAAATTACTTTTCTGTGAATTGTATTCGTTTTTTGTAGTGGGTTTTATCCTCCAAGGAGATCAACTTCCCCTTCCCAGTTGCGCTGACTCTTCTCCACATGATCTTCTCCTCGGTGCTGTGTTTCGTACTGGCAAAAGTATTCAAGGTACTGACCTCGATGACCTTATTCAGGCTACTTTATTTTTCCAGAAGAAATACTTAAAGAGGAGTTGATTCTTCTTCTTTTTTGAATTCTCTCAGCTCATCAAGATTGAGGACGGGATCACTCCCGGACATGTAAGTTCAAAATGGCCGACTGAAAAATTGTGCTTGCAATTTTCATTCATTAATCTGTGAAAATTCCACTTCCACGTTAATCTAGAAGTTCCATGTTAACAATCTATCTTGTACAGTGTGGAGTGTCTGAGAGGAAAGAGAGACGTGTCTATCTAACTCATTATTTAAATGAATAATATAAATTTCCGTTTGTGATAATCAGTTACTTCACATCTGTGGTACCCATCGGAGCAATGTTCGCGATGACTTTGTGGTTGGGGAACAGCGCATATCTCTATATTTCTGTTGCCTTTGCTCAAATGCTGAAAGCTATAAGTAAGAACTGAAATTTATAAATATTTCTAATTATGATCAATTCAATTATTAATTTCATCTGGGGAATGGGTATTGACTGAATAATCCAGTGCCGGTAGCGGTGTTTCTCCTTGGAGTAGCAGTGGGTCTTGAAGCGATGAGCTGTAGAATGCTTCTGATTATGTCAGTGATCAGTTTCGGGGTCTTGGTGGCATCTTATGGAGAACTCAACATCAGCTGGGTGGGAGTCATCTACCAGATGGGTGGCGTCGTCGCCGAGGCTTCAAGGCTCATATTTGTTGAGATTTTTGTGAAAAAGAAAGGCATCCACTTGAGCTCTATGTCCGTCATGTACTATGTAAGCCCATGCAGGTAAACACATGAGTGGGAGAGAGAGAGATGAATACATATATACACACATAAACGTATACACATGCCCGTGCATACAGTTGAGCTTCATGTCTGTCGTGTATTATGTAAGCCCATGCAATAAACATATGATATGAAGAGAGAGAAAGATGAATATATATATATGACCTCCATGTCTGTCATGTATTATGTAAGCTCTTGCAGGTAAACATGTGCCTCTCCTTCTCACTGTGTTTATACTGTGAGAAGGCCAACAGGCTATTGAGGCCCACTATGTATCTCTCTCTTGTATGGTCCTCTCTTCCTCAATTTCAGGGAAGGAAGGCTCTCTTTTGTTCTTTGAACCCTTCTTTCTTCTTGAGTTTTTCAGATATATGCATAGAGAGGAGTGAAGAAGAGGGAAAGGGAGAAAAGGCATCATTTTTCTCTCTTCTAATGCACCAACCTACTTTTATATTGCAGTGCTGTGTGCCTCTTTCTTCCATGGATTTTCTTGGAGAAGCCAAAGATGGAGGGGTTCATGTCATGGAATTTTCCCCTGCACATATTAGTTCTTAATTGTTTGTGCACCTTTGCTCTAAATCTCTCCGTCTTCCTCGTCATCACCCACACAAGCGCGTTAACAATCCGTGTTGCTGGCGTGGTTAGGGATTGGCTTGTCGTCTTCGTGTCTGCACTTCTATTCGCTGACACCAAGCTTACCTTGATTAATCTCCTCGGTTATGCCATAGGTACAAGCTGCATTCCTTTTTTCAATTTGGTTTTACGTTGACTTTCCCGTTTCACTGGCACCGGTGGACTTTTGTTGAAAGTTTCGGCTGATACACATGCACAAAAGTCAATGAGTTTGGGAAATGTTTGACATTGTAGCAATCATGGGAGTGGTCGCATACAACAAGCATAAGCTGAAAAAGGAGGTAACCCATGACATCATCGACAATGTTGAAGAGTTGGAGGACAAAGCAGGACCCTCGGTTTCTGAGGATGAGAGAGAAAAGCTGATTGACAGATGATGTCGCGAGTCTCTCTTCTCTGTGAATGCTTTGTAAGTGGAAGTTGTGATGTTTTGTTTCGTCACCTCCATTTTTATTAATTTTGTATTTAGTTGCAGTATACGTTCTTATTTGTTTATTTATCCTCTCTAGATATTATTGGGTTGTTTTTTTTTTTCAGCCTTTTTTCTGTAAAATCTGAAGAGATGATGAACTGAAGTGTATACCACGGTTTGTATTTTGACAATTGGTGTGTGGGCAGGAAAAGAGGGAGATTTCGCTGAATACATGATTGGTTCCCCAAAGTCTGTGAGAGATGCAAACTCAATGTAAATAAATAGAGCAGTATAGAGAGACAGATAGAAGAAAAGATGTACACCTGATTGATATACATAATTTATAGAGAGGGAAAGAGGTATAAATCTGTCTATACTTTAGAGAGATAGAAATCATGTGCATCCAATTTTATTAAATCTGTCTCTACTCTAGAGTGAATTACATACAGAAACATATAGCAGGAGAGAGAGGTAAAAAGATGTATACATTTAGAAAGAGGGACATCATGTGCATCCAATCTTATTCATTATTTCACTTGCAGTGAATGCTTGATGATTCATCTATCAATTGTTCCTTGATACAATGATCCTTTGATATGAGGCAAATTATATCCAGATTCTCTTTCAGTCTTTGTCAAGAGACACTTACCCGAGATTCAGCCTCTAAACAGCTTGGAGCAGCCATGAATGCCCTCTTTCTTTTTTCTTGAGCAATGTCTTTCCTCGTGAATCTCTGAAAATTGAGAGTAACCACTTCTTGAACTCAGAATAACAAGAAATAAGGGAAGAAATAAGGGAGGGGATTAACACTATATTATCTTATTCATGGGCGATGATCCTTTTACAGGCAATTCAGAAAGAACCATTACAGTTAGGATCTTTTTGGAACCAATGAAAAAATCAAAAGACCATTGCAATTAGATGAGTGCATAAAAGGGGGGGGGGAATTTTCATGATGCAGTTGCTTGATAATATAACCTTTTATGAGAGTCAATAAAGAAAGTATATGCACATGAAGAAAGGGTTGGTGTTTGAATGTTCTTAGGAATAGGTGATGTAATCCAAATAGAGTCCAAGACCCTATTTCGGTTAAAACTGAGGCAGCCCACTTCGCAGACCCATTTAAAGCTTAATGGGCCTGAAGAGAATCTTTAGGAGTTGTCAATGTCAGCAAAAGATCACCTCGGGACACCAAATATTTTTAACAGTTGAGAAAATCTGTTAAAATATCTTTGTGGAGGCTTGACAAGATAGTGAAAAGCGTCACCTTTTATTTTGTCAATTCTATCTCTGACATGTGCATGTTGTTAGAGTTATATTGCTTAGACTTTTATGTTATCTTTTCAAGGGTCAAATCACTTGGATGACCCTTCACTTTTTTAGGCCTATATAAGGCCCCCATTATGACACACTTTGAAGTTATTTCTTTTTTAGAGCTTTGTATTCTCCCCTTGAGTGTTTTCCTATTTTGAGAGTGTTCATGTGCTTGTGAATTCAAGAATAACCCCTTGTGCAATCAAGGGTTGAAGAGGTTAATTATGTGGATTCAGACTCTAACTTTTTATGTAGATCAAGGCTTATGGATTCAAGTCTCTTGTTTACACTGTTTCTCCGCTAAAGCTGCGTCAATAGGTGAATGTGTTTATGATCTTTGGTCACTTGGTTTATTTTGAATATATTTTATTACCAATGGGGGAAGTAATATGAGAAACGTAATTATGAAAAACAACGTGATGAAAATAAATAAATAAAAAGGATATTATTAGTAGTACGATAAATAATGATAGTGGTATGGTGATAATGTTGATGATGTTAGTGATCATGGTCATGATGAATGTGATACAATCCCAATAAAAGTATATGAAAGAAGGAAGAAAAATAAGGAAGAAGGGAGTAAGCCTCGAGACCCAGTTACAGCTGAGTTATTAGCATAACTGTTAGTTCGTTACTACTAGTCATGGGAAGGAATATAGAGGGTATAAGCAGAAGAGGGGGAGTTGAGGGGGGGGCCTTTTTCAGAGAGGTATTCATGGAGAGCTAAACCACTAGGAGATCAGGAGCTGCAGTCGGATGGGATCCACCTGGGAGGAGCTCGACTGCTTCAGAAGTCTACCTACGGACAAGACCGCCTAGTATTATATGATTCTAGTATCCATTAGGGATTGCTAAACATTCTTGTAATCTTCCTTTGCTCTGGAAGGAAATCCCATTTGGAATAGATACGCAACATAATGCATAAGATTATTGATTTAACATGGGCAATGTCGTTCATGGGTCGTTCATGGAGGATGAAAGAAGTGAGGATTCCCTCAATTTGTTTATGAAGAGATCCAACTATACATATTGTAAGTCTACTTGTCATAACATTGGCAAGGAATCTGATCCAAATTGTAGAACTTGGTGGACCTTTCCAAGAATTTTCCAAATAAGATCAAATCATCTTTACCTTCATCTCTGATTTGATGATGCTAATCCTTATACATTGCAAAGCTTGGTGAGATCTCTCCAAATGCTTTCAAGATAGAATCAAATCGCCGAGTTTTTGAGATATATGGTTCTTGCAATGGAATTAAATCTGATTTCATAAAGAAATTTTATCTCATTCAAATCTCCACTGTGTGAGATGGGCAAGAAATCAGTCCATTTTTTCTGATTCTTTTTTAAATAAATCTTGATTCATAGATCTAGAATCATACTTCTAATAAAATCTATGATCTCTAGGATTCTCCTTTATTTTCTCTATCTATTTACGAGGAAGATCTAAGTGAAATTTGAACACTACCATTTGATGCATTGTGGAAATACTTTCAACATGTGATTAAATTTTGATACTTTTTCTAGGCTTAGATATACGTGGTTTGATCTTATTTGTGAGCTCTAAGTTTATTATTTTAGGAGAAATCATTTCTAGCGCATGTCAATAATTAAAATGTCTAGCACCACATCTCCATATAATTCCATTAAACTTGTGTAAACAAACCAAAATCCAAAGTTAATTCAAAATTCCCAAAACAAGTTGTACCGATATAAAAATCTCATTCAAAATATTCTTAAAAAAATAGGATAATTTATGAATTGTCTCATGATATAAGAATGAAACGACCATTTATATCCGCAACCATCAAGTTGTATGAGTACCTCTTTGCATGCAAGCATAGTGATCTATTTCTCCAAGGTCACTTCAGCAAACTTAGTATGATTATTCATGACTTGTCACTCCACCAACCTCCTATGAATGACTTTCCCATGCTTGAAAAATATTGCCACAAGCTCTATGCAACTGCTTGTCTCGATGCCCTCCATCCCACTATCGCATCCCTATATCCAGGGGCAAGGTATTCTAAAAAGATTGATTTTTGGCACAGGTACTCAGACAAATGTACCAAGTCCTCTGACTCTATCTGCCTTACTCGACTCATTTGCACTAGCAGCATCTGGATTGTGTGGACGCAGTTTTCAAAGTCGACGCGAGGGACATGGTGGTCAAGGTCATAATCTGACCAAGGCCAAGAATATTTCCCCTCCTACATCCATTTTTGTCAAGACCAGCCATCCATCCAACAGACAAATCCAAATGGCCTTTACATCAAGATAAATGAAACTTTGAAAGCAAACCAAGGTGACCCATCCTCTATCTAGACCATTCCACCCATGCATGTACGTCAAGCACATATTATTTTTTCTCTTCTAAGTTTGTCTTGGATCATTGATTGGGGGCCTATACTCACAAGACTAGTACATCATTTTCCACCTTGCATCCTACTTCTAGAATCTCTTGACCACCTAATACTATTTTCGATGTCCTTTGACAAAACATTTAAAGGAAAAAGGGTTCACCACATCTACCCCGTCGTCTCTTTCCCGATGCAACATTCTTTGTTTTCCAACTTTCTAGCAAACCTCCTCTTCATATGTGTCATCACTATATTGCTATATTATTTCCCTCTCATTATGTTTTTTTCACAACATGGATACTAGATGGAGGATTGGTTTTACCAGATGTACACTAGATGTTTTTCGCACATGTTTCTTCATTGGACAATCCATTGTCATCTTCGAATTGATGCTCACTGCAAGTCTAGCTATGCAAGGGAAAAAGGAAATTAGAAGCAAGTATAGGTTACTGCATGCAGGTCAATGACTCTTAGTGAGTAAGTTGAAGTATTCTGACATGGCTAAGACTGGCTTATGAGATAGTTTGATTGTATTCACCGCTAGAAAACCTAGACATTACTCATCACACGTCGATGCTCTTTTGTTGTGATAATCAAGCTACGATCTTGGTTTCGAGGAATTTTACCTTTCCAAGAATGAACTAAGCACATTTAGATCGACTGCCACTATGTTTCTAATGCGGTGTTACAAGGGGCAATTTCTACATCGTGAATATAGTTTCAACCAAGCAGCCAGAGGAAATCTTTACGAAGAACTGTAACAGGTGTTTATTATAACAACGTGGGTCGAAGATTAGGCAAATTTAACTTATACGTTCCAACTTGAGGGGAGAATATTGAATACGGTACAACCTAGGCCCACGACGGCCCATCTTCTCCTTCCCTCTCTCTCTCTCTCTCTCTCTCTCTCCTACTATATACCCATGCAACCCTTCATTTTGATTTAAGAGAATTATTTTGGCTTTTCCCCTCCACAATAAATTCAAATAAAAGCATACTTATTAAATATTATTTAATGTTGATTTGTGTCTTTCTCTCTTTATGCCCATTCGCCGTGGGCCGTGGGCCGTGATAGGAAAACACGGCCCAAGGTCCTCGGTGACTTCAGCAGAGTGCACGGATTATTCCAGCTTTTAGAGCACGTGCGTGATAATTAACGACCTATCCAGCGGGAATAGATCGACCAGAGAGAGAGAGAGAGAGAGAGAGAGAGAGCAGACGAGGGAATCACGATGTTCTCCTCCTTACTTCCCTCGTGCCCACCTCACTCGAGACATTCTGTACGAGCAGACGCAGACTTCACCAGCTCCTACCGTTCTCCTCCTCCGTCATCCTCTTCTTCCGCCATCTCTGCGCTCTCCAGACCCGAGAATCTCGGAAGACGTCTTCTCCTGACCTCCTCAACTTCCTTCTTCCTCCTTGCCGTCAAGCCCGTCTCCGCAGAAGAGATAAAAGACGAGTTGCAGGAGGATGAAGACCGAGTGGTTAGAATTTTCCGGGTAATTCATTGTTTTTATGTCTCATCTCTTCTTCTTCTTTTTCTTCACTTCTCTGATTCATATTTATTCGTTCAGGAGACGTCCCCTTCGGTGGTTTCCATCAAGGATTTTGTAATTAGGAAAAATACTTCGACCGAGAACTCGAATTCTTTTGAAGAGGGGGACGAAGATAATTCGGATGTGCAATTGGAAGGAGTTGGTTCCGGGTTTGTGTGGGATAAATATGGCCACATTGTCAGTAGCTTGATTTCTTGTTTACTTTTGTCATTACTCCATCATGGGTTCTTCCCATCTTGTGATCAGGGAAAAATTTATTCTTGATCATCTGAAAGTAAAATTCGGGTTTAGTATCCAATTTATCTTTCTTCAAATCAAGTCACCAATTATCATATCATGTTCTAGTCGAAGGATTTGGTTCTGGCTTTGCGTGGGATAAATATGGTCACATTGTCAGTATCTTGATTTGTTTTTTACTTCCATATCCACTTGAGAACGGGTCCTTTTCCACTTCATCACTTCCAAGTAAAATCGGTGTTTGTCATCCAATTTATCTTTTCTTATGAACCAGGTCACGAATTATCATGTCGTTGAAAAGCTTGCGACGGATCAAACGGGCCTCCGCCGCTGCAAAGTCAGCTCTTGGACAGCTTGAAGATCCCTTTTTCATGATCTTCTTCTCAATTTCCCGTTTTATTCTGCTTCAGATTTTTTTCCTGGACCCGAATGGGAATTCTTTCTCCAGGGAGGGGAAGCTCATTGGCATTGACCCTGCCCATGATCTTGCTGTTCTGAAAGGCATCTACTCCTCTCAGCTTGGTTCTCTTTTTTTCGCTGATTCTGGAATCCAGATCTAAATTTTGGCGTTTTTTTTAGGTCAAAGTCGAGGAAAATGCGTTGAGGCCAGTCAACGTTGGATCTTCAAGAGATCTGCGCGTCGGCCAGAGGTGCTTGGCCATAGGGAATCCTTACGGCTATGATCACACTCTCACCACTGGGGTATTATCAAACTTTATTGATAAAAAATTAACTTTTAAATGTGCCCCTGAAGAGTTAATTTTGCAAAAAACCACCTGGGTATTACTAGAAATATTTTTTAATCCCTACCAAAAAGGGCATATCTGATGAGAAAAATTAGTTTTTTAAAGTAATTTTTAACCACCCAAAACCCAGTGTTCGGCAATCCTGATCGAATCGACTTCAATGCGACAAAATCGAAGTCGAATCGAGTAGCTTCTCTG
Source organism: Lemna minuta (assembly GCA_024174645.1). Lineage (NCBI taxonomy): Eukaryota > Viridiplantae > Streptophyta > Magnoliopsida > Alismatales > Araceae > Lemna > Lemna minuta. The sequence continues at coordinate 4,134,940 of CM044116.1, read as the reverse complement.
AATCGTGATTATGATTGTCCGAACGACAATCTAATCCGACGTGATCCGATCTTGATCGGGTGATGAAAATCGAGTTTGAAAAATAATTTAAAATGGCGGCCTTCGTCTTCTGCGGGGGCTGTCATGGGATCGATGACCACAATCGATTCAATTCGATTCAACTCGATCAGGGTGTGAGCTCAATTATGCATGTAGTTTTTATTTATTTTTATTTTGGAAATAAAATAATTAACAGTAGGGATATGCAGGTTGTAAGTGGATTGGGCCGAGAGATCCCCTCCCCAGATGGGCGGCCCATCAGAGGGGCCATTCAGACAGACGCCTCGATTAATTCTGGTAATTACATCCTCTTCTATATTTATAATTATAAAAATAAATCATAAATTAAATTAATAATAATGAATATTATTATTTAGGGAACTCGGGAGGCCCCTTGATTGATTCCCACGGTCACGTGATCGGAGTCAACACCGCGACTTTCACCCGCAGAGGTAATGAATAGCCTATCTTGCCGACTTCAACAATATGCGGTTTAGGTTGACTCGGAAAGTCAACATTGACTTTAACAGGTTCGGGTACGTCATCGGGGGTCAACTTTGCTGTCCCGATTGACCTTGCGGTGAAGACTGTTCCGTATATTATAGTCAACGGAACAGCCAGTGACAGATTTTGATCCCCCATTCGCTTGTAAAACTCATTCGGAATGAGATCATTCCCTCGTTGACTTCTTATCAACGAGTCTCTCTCTCTCCACCAATCGTTCCGAGTTCAGCCCTGGTTGACTTCAAAGAGACAGTTATTAGCAGTAAATCGAGTTCATAGATGAGCTACAACCTGACGTGGAAGAGAGCTAAAAGCAAGACTAAAAAACAGCAAACGATAATGGTGATAACAACACGGTCTCCTCCGCACGATCAGATGAATGCAGCGTTGACCAAAGAGCCGCCATATTTCATTCCTGAAACCATCATTCAATCTAAGTGAATGCCAGAACCCTAATAACCCCTATGCCTTAAGAAACACGGACCTTACGTTGAAGCAGGAGAGGATCATCCTCTTATCATCTTCAAACCCATCCTCTTTCATCATAGTTTCAGCTTTTATCTTTGCCCTTGAGATCAAGATGCGGGCATCCATCATAGCAGAGCTGAAGATGGCTGTCCCAAGTGGCATTGAGAAAGAAGGGCAGATTTGAAGTACCCGTCGGAGAAGTGAAATTGGACTGAAGGGTCCCCCTAGCGAACGGAATCAAGTGATCCGGCAAGAAAGACAACTGTTGCTGTTGTTGATGATGGTGGTTATGGTGATGATGCATCATCTCATGATGATCCCCGGACGCCATGTTGAACGTCGCTTGATTGGAAAACACGTGATTCTGACCCAAGTAATCTGCCGTGGCAGGCAGTTGACGAGTCCCATGATTTTGTCTTTGGCTTTGGTTCTGATTTCCTGTGAGAAGCTCAATGAAGGACCCGTGAGACGAGGGATTCATATCCGATGCAATCTGAGCGTTTGTGTCGTCTCCTTCCTTGTCTTTCTCTCTTTTTGCCGTGGCTGTTCTCTCTCTAGCTCTCTCTCTTGCCTTGATGCGAATTTCTGAGCGAGAAAGAGATAAAACTGATCCCCTGCTGGTCTCCGAGGTGCTGCTACAGGCGGATTTTGCGAGATAATCCTGCTGCTGCATCTGATTATCATCATTATGACGGTTGGCGGCATAACCCAAATCATCACCGTCGTCCTCATCGACGATCTGGGTAGAGTTAATGTCATGTTCTCGGCAATCTTCAAGAAGAGGAAGATCAGGGAATGCTCCATCCAAAGAAGGTAGATCAGCAATGGCAACCGCGGCAGCTTTGATCAGCCATTCAACAGCTTTACTGGGTTGATCATACCCAAGACGATCTTGAAGATCATAAAACTGAATTGCAGTCGAAACGGACAATCTAACACGACGATCTCGAAGACCTTTTGCGGTCAACACTTTGCTGTGGCGATCTTTCCCACCAGAAGCCCGAGAAACTCGACAAATCCTTGATGCCGCAGATGGATATTGATACCAGGGGCGGAGACCAAAATCCCCTGAGCTAGTATCATTAACCCCATTGCGGAAACGCTTGGAAGCTTGAGCATCCGGCGTTTCCATGGGGAGATATCCCTCGTTCTCACTCTTCTTTTGCTCTAACTCTAAGCATTAGGCCCTTTCTATTTTTTCCTTCTTGTCTGGAACGATCTGGGAACCGCAGAGACTGACTCACTGTAGCAGTGACCGCTGCCAGCGTTAACGAGTTTGAAAAACAGTGAATTAAAATAATTTCATGCCTCCTTGAATATTGGAACCCTAAATCCCTTTCGAAACCCAAGAAAACTGTCTGCTTTCGTTACTGTACAAGTACAACGCTGCTCTGCATCTGAAAACTGATGAATGAACTATCAAATTCCGTCAAAAATCCAGACAAATAAAGATAGTTTGAAACAAGATCTGCGGCCGGATCTGGCTCAAATCCAAGCGATTGACGAAAAAGAGGAGAATTTGAACTCACCATTCTCCATCAAATATCTCTATAATCGGTCGGCTTCCATTTCTTAGTTTCTAGGGCTTCTATCCTGCTTCGCAGCAACAGGAGAGAGAGAGAGAGAGAGCTGTAGCTAGCTCTGGATGCTACTGTAGCGTGATGAATCCATTGTGGATGTGGTCCAAGGAGCAAAGACCGGTACACTGTTCCCCCGCTTTCGTCGTTCTGTTCACTTACTGCTCGACGATATCGGGTATCGCACACCGTAGCGTAATCAGTGGCCGCCGATAATCATGTTCCGCGGAACATCGTACCGATTTCCTTTTTCTTTTCTATCTGCTTCGAAGCAAAGTAGCCGCGAGCCCCTGATGCTGAGCACTTTACGGTGAAGTTACCGCCTGACAAGGTCGATACAAAACTTAGAAAAACATCCGTCCGCGGCACGTGAGATTTTCGTTGAGCCAGGACAGATCCCTCGACACGTGGTCAGTTGTAATTGGCCAACACTTAGTGGGTTGCTTTTGTTCACAAAAGACAACACGTCATTTTCGAGTTGGCCCAATTCCGCTGATGAGCGTGGAAAGAAAAAGTGGGGACCACGTCTGACGAGAAAACGTCATCAACACTTGTCCGCTGTCAGGAGACCGAAGATCAAAGAGACACGTGTCTTGATGGGCCCATATCCAAAAAAACTTCTTTAAATAATTATTTGACACGTCATCATCCAAAAGACAAAACCTACTTGACAATGAAACGAAGAATGAAAAGACTAAACTACCCTCATTGACCGCCAAATTTTATGAAACTCCTTTTGCCCTTGGCAGACATTTTTGTCATTTTCTAGACAATCAGTTGGCCGAATGTTCCAAAATAATGCTAGAGCATAAAGCTAAATAAAGTCGAGTAAAATAAAATAATTGTCACTTTGCACTTATTTGGGGAGGAAATTAAAAAATGACGAATCTAACTCGCCAAGATCCCACGTTCATCGATCACCGGCCAGCGACGCCACGTGTCTATAACGCGATCACTAAAACTCTAGAAACACGTGTGTAGGGCCTACCTTTGCGCCATCTTGACCGTCGGATGAAGACACGTGAGTCGGACGAACGGAACAGGACGCCAACCAGCTCAGACTTGACTGGGCAGAGAAATTACGATTTTACCACTCGCCTTCATAACGACCTTCGCCTCCATGCAGGAGAACGAGACGCTGGGCGGCAACCTAATTTTTCTTCCCCATTTGCGAAAGCTTTTGCCCTGAATTTTGGGACCCTAGGGATTGATTTTCCGGCGTTCACCGCATGAGCAGTTTGGGAAATCAGGTTCTTGCGACGTCGAATTCTAATCATTTCCTCACCTGTCTTCTCATTTTCCTTCCCCGGCATTCTTTCGTCGTCAATTCTCGGAGTCTTCAGTGGTTATGGAGTCGTCACATAAAAACGGTGAGAAGGCTACTCATTTGTCGTAATTTTCGCTGTAAAAGTTGGCTCTCATTTAATTTGTTTCTGATGTCTCTGTTCCATTTTCTCCGTGTTTCGATTTTTTGGATGATATTTCTTCGGAAATATAGGTATGCAAATACTTCGTAACTGTACCATTGGAGGTTTATCTTTCGTCCTGATTTATCATTCCGGGTTAACTGCATAATGTTTTGGAAGGTCAAAGATTCTGTTTGACATGGATATGGATTATATTGAGATCTCAAATTTTCTGAAGAACCCGATCAACGTATCCCACCAAAGATTTTACTCACCCAAAAGTAAAATCCTGCAGAGAAAGCGTTTTCGAATCTTCGTTGTTGATATTGTATTCTGGTCAATGTTATCGGAAACTTCTGAAAGTGACTTAATAACCTCCGGGCTAGAATTTACAAAATTCCTAATCCACTTGTCTTTAGACCAGATTCGTATTCATTGTCTTTATAATTTGATTTCCACAGTTTTCCGGAGAAAGAAGATTCTCTCCCCGTCTGCTGTTGTCATAGGCGCAGGCTTTGCTGGCATTTCCGCTGCTCGTGCCCTTAGAGATGCCTCCTTCAATGTAAATATAAAAATCTCAATTGGACATTTACTATCTTGGGAACTTTATTCACACGAAATATTTTTCATCCAAGGTTGTTCTATTGGAATCTCGGGATAGAATTGGCGGCAGAGTTCACACCGACTACTCCTTCGGCTTCCCTGTTGACATGGGTGCATCATGGTGCTCTATTATCACTGATGACATCGATATGATAAGTAATCATAGGAAATATTATGAATATTATGGAGATTTCATAAGTGCAGGTTGCATGGCGTATGCCAGGAGAATCCTCTGGCCTCTGTGATTGGACGTATGGGGTTGCCTCTTTATCGAACCAGCGGTGATAACTCCGTCCTCTTTGACCATGATCTTGAAAGGTAAACTTAAGAAAGAAAATTGAAAAGTCAATTCCACCGCGGTTTACTGTCACCATTAGTCAGCATATCTTGCTATTGATCTCCAACTGCAGCTTTCAACTTTTTGACACCGACGGGAATAAGGTCCCTCCTCAGCTGGCTGCTAAAGTCGGCGAAGTCTTCGAAACCATACTAAAAGAGGCAAAGCTCTTCCTCAATCTCCTGTTGAAAATGGCATCTTTTGTCGGATCTCTTTGACCCAGTCTTCTCTCTCGGTCAATCAGACTGATTCACTGAGGCAGGATCCAACTACAGACATATCCATTAAACAGGCAATCTCCATAGTCCTCGAAAGACGTCCGGATCTCAGGTTCATGTTGATTCTGTTCAAGAACTTAGAAAGAAAGGAATTAACTAAACACTTTAATATGCAGACAAGAAGGCCTTGCTCACCAAGTCCTCCAGTGGTATATCTGCAGAATGGAAGGCTGGTTCTCCACCGACGCAGATAAGATTTCTTTGAACAGCTGGGACAAGGTTAGTACCAGGAAAGATTCTGTCTTTGACAAATGCCGCTTATTTGACGCGAAAACATTTCAATGACTAGGAAGAGCTTCTCTCCGGTGGGCATGGTCTCATGGTTCGCGGGTATCTTCCTGTCCTCAAGAAACTCACCAAAGACTTGGACATCCACTTGAACCACAGGTTCACACGCTACCTGGTTAAATTTTGGTTAATTATCCATGTTTGCATCTTGATTTAATGCTCAAGGTGCCATTGTTCACTCCTACACCGAGTAATAGTGCGAAGGTCACATCGTATTTCGAAAAATTATTGATGGTATAATGATTCAAACCATATGGTCCTAGATGGTATCATGACAAAGAAAGATGAAGCTGATCACTTATGTTCAAGAGACTTGTGCTTTATGTTCATTGAAAATCGTATGATAACATAATCTCATGGCTAAAGTATACACCGAAAACTGCATATGATGGGGTCCTAGATTGTAACATGACAAGTAGCGGTAGCATGTTTTGCTTCTATTCAAAAAAGATTATATCACCGTAGATCAGATCATTACAAATGAAGGTATAAGAGGTTCCTATTTGAGAGATTTATGCACCAATCGGACATCAGAGATGCCTCGATGATATGATTCTAAATTGTATCATGACAAGTGAAGATGAAATTGCTCACTTCTTCTAGAGAGAAGTATGGCATAGACTTGACGTGCTTTCAAAGATGAACATTGCAACACAGAGGTAGAGAGGGGAGAGAGAAAGAGAGATGCAACTGGTGGTTTCATCCAAGCATGAGAGACTCATTCTAAAGGGATTATTGTCATCTCTGTAAGTTGCCAGATCTTCCTCCGAGAGATATCTCCTAGTCAAAGCCCCATAGGTTTCATAGAAAGCCGTTTAATCTTTTCAGGCTGTCTTCCTCACAAGCTCCCTTTTCTGACGAAGATTCGATCTTTTTTTCACCCTTCACTTTATTTTAGTCTAACATTTCGAGAAATTTCAGGGTTTCGAAGATCAAGTGGGGGAAAAACGGAGCGACGGTCTCGGTAGTCAACGGGAAGACGTTCGTGGCTGACGTGGCGGTCATCGCGGTTCCCATCGGCGTCCTAAAATCCAGAACAATCCACTTCGATCCCCCGCTCCCAGACTGGAAACAATCGGCGATCGCCGACATGGAAGTCGGCGTCGAGAACAAGGTTGCTCTCCATTTCGACACCGTCTTCTGGCCCAACGTCGAGTTCATTGGAGTCGTCTCCTCCACCACTTACCACTGCAGTTACTTCCTCAACCTGCATAAGGCCACCGGCCACCAAGTCCTCGTCTACATGCCCGCCGGAAACCTCGCCCGCGACATTGAGAAGATGTCCGATCTAGAGGCCGCCGACTTCGCCTTCTCCCAGCTCAAGAGAATCCTCCCGGACGCCTGCGAACCTGTGGGTCCCACTTAAATTTTGTTTCCGTTCGTCGATAGGATCTCGCCGATTTCTGGCTGCGGATTAAATATTTATATCGATCGGATCGGTCATCCCTGATTCATTGTAACTCTTGGATCTCCGTTTTGCAGATCGAGTTTCTGGTTTCGCGGTGGGGCGGTGACGAGAACTCTCTCGGGTCGTACACCTACGACGGAGTCGGGAAACCGCACGAGGTCTACGAGAAGCTGAGGATTCCGGTGGATAATCTTTTCTTCCGCGGGGAAGCGACCAGTATGGCGTATCCAGGAACCGTCCACGGGGCTTTCGCGACGGGGTTGATGGCGGCGGAGGATTGCAAGATGCACGTGGCAGGTAGGCTCAGCGAGCTCGATCTCTGCCCTGCTATGGCCGGCGAGGAGGCCGCTTCCGCCGTCTCCGTCCCTCTCCTCATCTCCAGGATTTGAATGGCTTTCGGTCCTCTGAGAAGAGAAAGATTTCTCACGAGGAGCGAGTTGGTGTCTCGTGTCCGTGCAGCTCAGAAGGTGAACTGTATTTTACTGGTCAACGCCTGCTTGAAAATGCGAAAGAGAACTTGATTTAATGGTCAACGCCTGGTCCCTTGATCCCATCGAGATCGTCGTAATCATTTGATTTGATCGATCAAGAGAATATGATCTTGATCTGATCATGGCAGTGATTGATGTCGTCCGATCAATCCAACCAGCATGATCGAAAGATCACGACAATCCAACGAGAAAAATTCGATCCAAATCATAGCCGTCAATCAATTTAACAGCTAATTTTCTTTTTAAAAAATTACTAAACTTTCAATTAATGGACCCCCAGAAATCATTATAATTAATTTTCGGGGAAATGAAAAATGAGCAGGTTTTAATTAATTCTGCCTGCGTTATCGGATCCAATCCATTAGGAACAAATCCGAACCGATATTTATCCGATTCGTGAGTAGATATCAGATATCCAAGGTTTTAGAGCAGTTAGAACCCCCCATCCTATATCTCTCTCGCTCTAGCTCAAGCACTCTCTCGCTCATGAATTGCGCGTCGCCGTGAGAGAAATGGAAGCCGTCCGCCTCCATCAGACGCATTCCTTGCTGTCTTTCTCGTCCAATTTATGGTAATTCCTCTTCCCCGATCTTCTCGCGTCTCAATTCATCTCAATTCGCTGCATCGCCCTTTCGGTTGTTTTTGGTTCCGAGGTGCAGCGAGATTAGGATTTTTTTAGAATTTCAGAATAATGAGACCTTACGTCCAAATGTTGTTTACATTTTTCCTTCATAGATATTTTTAAATATCTTATCTCCGGAATTCCTGAGTACGATGAAAAGATGAAACACTATCTTTGGCCAGTAATTTGATTCGTGTTCTTCTCAGAAATTTATTTTTTCATTTGCTGTTTTTGAATTTTAAAATGCTGTCTGTCCTTGTTTGGCTTGTGTTAACAGTAAATCTAAGGCGATTGGACAGCAAAATGTTTCTCAAATTAAGGGAAATGGTCGAATGGAAGTGGTTTGTCTCAGTATGCTGGCTCCAAGGAAGTTCATGAAGAAGAGGAGGAAACCGGAATTATTCAAAGACGCTGAAGATGAAGTAGATCAGAAGAACTGGAGGAAGCTAATGAACGAGATCGACGAGGCTGGATCTGCTGTCTCCGTTCTCAGAACCCAAAGGAGCAGAGACAAACCTCTCCCCAAAGATCTCATCATCGGTACCATCATGAGGTTTAAGCAGCTCAAAAAGTGGAATCTTGTTAGTGAGGTACTTAGATATAGTCACAAGTTTACTCTTTTTATCTCTGTGCGGCATTCAGTAATTTGATATTCATTTTCTGTCATCAGATTCTTGAATGGCTTAGGAGTCAACATTGGTGGAGCTTCAACGAGAAGGATTATCTTTTGCTAATTACTGCATACGGAAAACTCGGAGATTTCAACAAGGCTGAAAGAGTTTTGAAGTACATGAACAATAATGGATTTGCTCCGAGTGTAATTTCGCATACTGGTCTCATGGAAGCCTATGGAAGATCCGGCCATTACAACAAGGCCGAAGCAGTGTTCCGAAGAATGCAATCTTCTGGACCCGAACCATCTCCGTTAACATATCAAATTATGCTCAAAATATTTGTTCAGGTTCACCTCTTTCCCTTCCATCGGGATGATGTGTTCTTGATTTTTATTATTCTTCATGGTCAACTTAACTAATGTGGGATTACATTGAATGTGCTTTGATAGGGGGACAGATTCGATGAAGCTGAAGCCATCTTCCAGTCGCTCATTACTGATGGAAAATCTCCATTCAAACCAGACCAAAAGATGTTTCACATGATGATCTACATGCACAAGAAGGCAGGAAATTATGATCTAGCTCGTAAAACTTTTGCCCAGATGGCCGAAAGAGGAATAACAATGTCCACCGTCACTTTTAACAGCCTCATGTCCTTTGAGAACAACTACAAAGAAGTTTCAAAAATTTATGACCAGGTATAAATAACCCGTAAAATTTTTATTAAAAGGTAAAATCTAGATCTAGTTTGTTTTTTCTTCAGATGCAAAGAAGCGGTATCCGGCCTGATGTAGTAAGCTATGCGCTGTTGATCAAAGCCTATGGGAAAGCGAGGAGGGAAGAGGAAGCATTAGCTGTATTTGAGGAGATGCTAGACGCTGGTGTCAGGTCTGAATCTTTAAGATGGATCATTTTTTTTCGATGTTGTTAGTTATTGTAATCTTTCAAAAAATAAAGGGTTGATTTATGAAGAAACTAATTAATTTAATGTTCCAGCGAAAGAATTTGAAGTTAATCTGAAGGGATTTGTCTTGTTGCTAAGGGATTTATTTAATGTGTCGATTAAAAAGTTTTTTTATTGGTGAAATAGGGGAACATTTTTTCGATTGTTTATGGTGGATAAACTGTCTATGAAATGGAATTTATGCATGAAATATTGTATGCAGGCCCACCAGAAAGGCGTACAACATCCTGCTCGACGCCTTCGCGATCTCTGGAATGATTGAGGAAGCTCGAACTGTGTTCAAGAACATGAGACGGGATAGGTCTCTCTCTCTCTCTCTAACTCTACCTCTCCCCTACATATCCTCTATCTCATCTCTTTGCTTTTGCTTGAGCTTTCCTATCTCTCCCCCCTCCCCATGTTTCCCTTTTTATCTGCATTCACAATATTTAACTTTCAAAGGGACTCATTCAGTTCTTCCTTCCAGGTGTATGCCGGACCTCTGCTCCTACGCCACTATGCTCTCCGCATACGTCAATGCATCTGACATGGGCGGGGCAGAGAAGTTCTTCCAGCGGCTAATCCAGGATGGATTTCATCCCAATGTCATCATCTACGGAACCCTCATGAAAGGTTACGCCAAAGTCAACGATCTGGACAAGATGATGAAAACGTACGAAACCATGCGATTGGCCGGAATTGAGGGCAACCAAACCATCTTCACCACGATAATGGATGCCCATGGTAAGGTCTCTGACTTTGGCGTCGCCGCCGTCTGGTTCAAGGAGATGGTGGCCCGGGGTTTTGCTCCCGATCAGAAGGCGCGGAACATCCTTCTCTCTCTGGCTAAATCGTCGTCGGAGCAAGTGGAAGCACGCCAGCTCGCCGGTTTGCCAGAGGAAGATTTTATCGCTGGCGACGAAACCCCCCGGAGACCCGCGAATGGCCTCTCATTTTTTGATGGTGAAGATGACGATGATGATGATCATCATCATCATCATGAGGACGAATAATTTGAAAAGTTGACTTTGCATGGGCTCTGATTTCAAAAGTCAAATAGTGGACTTTTGATGGAATATGGCCCACCTCCCTAATTGAAAACTCAAACGTCAATATTTTCCCATGAAATTGAAGAAAGTCTAGTGGCAATTAAAGATCATATGCCAAGGATACTCATGAACTATGAGATGTACACATGTCATGTCTAGACTAATACTCTTTATTTTTTAAATATTAAACCATCATAAAATCATCCAATCAGATATATTGGAGTATGATGATGATCGATGCACAATGTATGATGATGATAGATGCACAATGGATGGCCTATCATCCTATCATGGTCCTTGATCAAGAGACCTCATCTTCCTTGTTGCTTCTCCGGGAGACTAGATCCTTAGCTAGAGAGTAGTAGCCATCGCAAAACTGCGAAGATCAAGTGATCAGAGCCCATCTGCCATGCATGGGACTATGCGTATACTTGCTCGAGATGTCGATAGCATGAGGAATATCATAACAATTACGAGATCAAGTAGAAAAAATTTCTTGAGTAGCCTCTAATGAGTACCTAAATTGGCATGTTGTCCTTTTCTATCCATGATTAGCTCGCAATTACCGTTAATCGATGTTTTTGAGGGTGATGATCATTTAAATCTAGTATCACCCGTAAAATCTACAATATTTACGGGTTATTTTCGTCGAAAGAAAATTATTTCATTTGATATAAATAAAATATTTCTTTCTATCTAATTCATCCATTAGATGTTTCTCAACGAGCATTCTAGCACTCGAGTCATTTCTACCAGTGATTGCCCTGGTGTCAATTGTCCATCATCAATGATATATGCCTTTGCTATCCATTGTCCATGTATCTAGATCATGGTATTGGATGCTCGATGTCACGCGGATGACATATATCAAATGGATGACAGATGGGTTATAGATGATGGATGAACTAGGATGTGGATGAAGTATCTGGATGACAGAATATCGGATGCGGACGATGCTAGACAGCAGATGGTATCGGCACATATCGCTGCAAAAATAGTCCCACATGGTAAAAATATAAATTCTCGAAGCCAAATAATGAAAAATGATTTGGACAATTTGAAAAGTCCTTTCGGCAAATGTCACCCTAATCTCTCTCTGCCTTTACAATTAAACATTAATTAACACGGCACCAAGAAAGCAACATGTCCGAGCTCGCTTGCCATGCTAACTCACTAGTCGTGTGACATGTAGCCCTTATATTTATTTTTCTGTTGAAAATCATAAAAATCAAAATAGTTCATAATTTATTTTATTGAAAATGTGATGGAGAATGATTTCAACACAAAGACACTAGGGTTCCAAGTAAACCTAGGTATGATCTACGGAAGAGTACCAATTCCAAGGAACAACAAAAAAACATGCTCCTCCTCATTCAAAAATTTGAGAAGTTATCCATTCATGAAATGAATGATGAAAACCTCTCTAAGAAGACCTCTCCAAGGAGACTTAGCTTCCCTCCTTTTCTATTTATATTCTGATCTGAAGATTGACTTGGTCACATGAAGTTAAACCTTATTCCTTAGAACACTTAGAACTCCATATATTTAGACCAAGTCAACCATCCTTGTACCTTCATATAGGTTCCTTGTCAACCCAACTTCAACCACTATGTCATAGGTACCTACGTATAAATAAATGATCTCAAAAGAAGATAGGAAATATCTTGTTCTAATATTCTCTTATTTCTTTGAACAACCAACCCTAGTTAGAATTATTGGAGAGATTTGTATATTAGTAACTTACAGAAATGGATATCTTGGGTTCTACCTAAAATTGAAAAGCCCAATGCAATCGAAGTCAAGACGGGTCAAAGATCTTATGACGACAATTCAGCAAAAGGAAGCTTCAATCAAGGAGGAAATCACGAAACAGGAAAGCGCAAGGGAAGCCATGACAGCACCTCACCTAGCACTCGTTCCTCGCCGAGTATGAGTCACCTGAATCCGATAGCCGAGTTCGCCAAGCTCCTCGTCCTTCACGGGATCACGGCCACTATCATCAACATCAGAAACAATACCTCAAGCGTCTCCTTGAAGCAGTCACCCACATAAATCTCCCCGACGTCAACTCCAACGACCTCCCTCCCGATGTCAAAATCGAGATTATCGTCACCATCGTCACTGTTTTCTCTCTACCTTCCTTCGCCTCGCCCTGGTGGATCTCAAGAAGATGAGAAACCGAGTCAACCCCAGTCGACCACTTGTCATTAAGCGATGTTGTTATCTCTCTTCTTACGGCTACAACAACTGGACGCTCAGACAATAGGAGAATATCGGGATATCTCGGACCTGATCAGACTCCCCGGATGCATCATTACGACCCCACAACGGTCAACATCACCACGAGACCACAGAGATTATACATCTCATTCTTCGGCCATCATGGGATCCTTGAAAATTCATAAAGAAATCCCCGAAAATATGTTGTAACCATCCAAAACTGCGGATAACTACCTTGACGCGTCTTATCACCATAACTTCTCTTCTCTTCGCCCTTTAAAAGGGACAAATGTAAAACAATCACGGACGTTGTTTTTGTGGAATGAAATCATTTTCCTTAGAGGAGAATTTTCTGTGTTCTATGTGCATCTGTTTCCTCTCCCTTTCATCTCATTCGGAGTTCTATCTCCCTTCTCTATTCTCCCTCCCTTGCTATCCCTTTCACTCATCTCAAGTCAAGAAGCAAATCGAGGATACCTTGGATTTTTTGGTGAGTTCAAAGGCATCGACTTCCCGTCTACTTTAAGGTACTCATCATCTAAAACTTCTAAAGCGATCAAGAGTTTGAATACTATATCTATAAGTCCAACTTAGATTTTTTTCATAACTTTGGTTCTCAATCCCTCATCTAATATCCGAAAAGATATTGTGATAAGTCCCAATCTGTGGCGATATCCTTCCTAGATTGTATTTCACATTGTAGGATTGATTTAAAATTCACTCTCTCTTTTTTATTCATCATATAATTCACTCACCTCTCATTGACATTCATCATACTCACCTTCTTCGTCATCATGATTATCATCATTTTCGAAATATCCTACATCAAAATGTTCATTAGAAAACCAAAAAAATTGTCCACCCCTATAAAAATTCAGTTCTCTTTTGAAAAATTCGCTGAAAATCCCAATTAAAGTCCTTAAAAATAATTAAAAAACCTCAAATAAACCAAAAAAGGTCAATATATTAAAAATAATTTATCTTGTACACAAGTCCTAAAATTTTATAAATAATTCCCAAAAATAATAAAATTCCTCAAAAATCCAAAAAAATATCAAACCTCATAAAAGTAAAAATAGGTTTTTAAATTTCTAAAAATAAAAATAACTATTTCAAATGAAAATTAAGATACTAAGAAAACCAAAATAATCGTCTAACCATGGAAAACTAATTTCCCTTTCAAAAACTTCATAAAAGGCCACAAAAATCTTTTAAAATTAAGAACATTCCTATATAATCCAAAAAAATTCAAACTTTATAAAATTAAATTTCCTTGATACATATTTCATGAAAAAGCTCTATGAACTTTGACATTTTTAAGAAATATCATAAAAATACGTAAAAATCAAAATACTGTTGAACGATGTAGAATTTATATATTTAAGTGTGTGTGTGTATCATTTTGCTACCAATTTGGATATGTCTCCTATTTCTTTATTTCATTTAAATGTGATGAACTGTTTATAATGAGTATCTCTAGACTTAAAAAATAGAAAATATGAGTAGGTTAACTTGAATTTCATGTTTTCATCTTTTTCATTTTAAAAATTCGTAAAATGCAAAAAATGGTGGAACCTAAGTTTAAATTGTTTGAAAGTTGCTCCAAAGGACTTTCAAAGATAGAGAGAGAGAGAGAGAGAGAGCGAGAGAGAGAGAGAGAGAGAGAGAGAGAGAGAGAGAGGGAGTTTGAGAGCTTCTCTCCTCAGGGCATGAGAACAATAACCTCCCCATGTCTTGCCATGAGATATCATTATCTTCATCATGTTTATTTTAAATAATTTCGGCTCCTGATGTTCTTGTCATCTTTAAAGATGATGGCCATCATGTTAACATTTGTCATCTTGGGGTGGACATGAGAGAGGACTCACATTTGGCCACGTAAGAGAGAGAATAAGAAGGTTTACATTCACAATGATGAAAAGAGAGATGGATGGAGAGAGAGCTTGTCTCTCTAGGAGAGAGCTACTTGTCGGCGCCGGCGCCCTCTTCCTCGGCGATGGTGTCGAGGGCGAGGAGCACGTGCAGGCGAGGCGTGAAGAGGACCTTGGAGGGAGCCACAGCGGAGAAAGGCGACATGGGAGAGAGAGGAGAGCTCGACGTCAAATCCATGGAGAAAAACTTCGAGCTGCAGGTGCGAGATGCTACCTCCACGGAGAACATCTGAGCCCGACCCATCTCCCCCGCCTTTCTCTCCTCTTTCTCTCTCCACCCTCTCGACGACGATGGTCCTCACCTCCGCCTTCTTATGCGTCAAAACCAGACGAGCCGACCAATATACAGCCAAAAATAGGAAAACCGTTTCTCCTCTTTTAGAATACCCCTCGGCCTTCTCTCTTTCTCTCTCTAGAATCGTCACCACAGAGCACCCTCAGTTGGGCCTAAAAACTGAGATGAATCTCTCTCATCCGCTCGTGCCTCCAGTCCGACGAGCAAAACTCCACAACCTCCAAAGTCAACCTCCACAAAACTACTCCCCATAGACTTTCTCCAAAGCTCCCTCTCTCATCGAAATCTTCGTCCTGGCGTATTCCTCCCACTCCCCTGCCGCGCCGTAGACATTAGAGAGAGAGACGAGGTTAGCGGCGTCGTTTGGTGCCAGTTTGCACAGCTTTCCGGGTTGCCAGTTCTGCAATTTTCAGGTATTTTCTTGCCCGGCAGGCGCCGAGCAAAGTCGTCCAGATGACTGAATCTGCTTCCACCGGCATGTTACTTACTATTTCCAGAGCTTCTGCTACCAACCCTGAACGGCAAAATAAGTCAACCATGCAGCCGTAATGCTCCATCCATGGAACAATTCTGTGCTCTTCCACCATGGACTTGAACTGGAAACAGTCCTTCGTTGACCAAACCCACATGCGAGCAAGCGGAGAGAATCCCCACAAACGTTATCCCGTCGGGGTTTAACCCTTCCTTTTTCATTTTCTCGAAGAGTTTCGACCGCCATGGACGCCTCGCCGTTGGCGGCTAGCGCACCAATGGTGACGTTCCACGTCACCAGGTCTCTGAGAGGAGTCCGGTCAAAGAGACGGAGGGCTTCACTCAAGCTGCCGCATTTTCCATACATGTCGATGACTCCGTTGACCACGTGGGGAGTTGACAGAAAGTCGTGGGCTTCAGCGTAAAAGTGGAGGCGTTGACCGAAGGAGAGTGCGCCAGATTTCGCGCAGGCGGAGAGGGTCAACGCTAGAGTTGCTTCGTTGGGGTTGACTTCTGAGGCGTTGATCATGCAGGTAAAAGTAGTTAGAGCTTCGGCGTATCTCTCGCGACGCAGGTAACCACGTAGAAGCGCGTTCCAGGAGAAGATATTTCTCTTTTCGATGGTTTCAAAGATTGCCAAGCATTCTTCGAGCTCCCCGGCTACGGCGTACCCGTGAAGGAGGGAGTTATAAGCCATGATGTCCTTGTGCGGCATTTTGTCAAACAGGTTTCTAGCGGAGACCATGTCCCCCGCTGCGATGTACCCGCAGACTATCGTGTTCCACAGCACGACGTCTTTTTCTCTTGCCTGGTCAAACAGTTTTCCTGGCAGAGGAGATGTCGCCGGCGGCGACATGCGCCGCTACTATAGCCGTCCATGTCACCACGTTCTTCTCTAGCATACCTTCGAAAATGCTTTAAAGCTGACTTTGAGCCTTTTTCTTTGGCAGAGTAGAGCTCAATGAGTAAAGTACCCGCGAATCGATTACTCTCGAATCCAGTCTTCACCGTGAGGCAGTGTACCGCGACGCCGATGTTGAAGTCATGGAGCTTAACGCAGGACTTAAGCACGAAGGTGAAGGTGTATCGGTTGGGAGGAGCTTCGCTCTCTCTCATCCGCCGGAACAGGATAAGGGTTTCTCGGTGCGCGTTTCTCTGCGTGTGCCCTTTGAAGACGACGTTCCAGAGAATCGTATTGCGATGAGTGACGGCGGAGAACCACTGGATGGCTTCTTTCGGACAGTCGAGATTAAAGAAAGCGGAGACGATCTTGGGCGCGAAGCGAAGTGCCCCGAGAGAGCCCGTTGATGATGCTCTGTGCCGCTAATTGAAGCAGTTCTGCCCGTTTTGTGCAGTTCTGCAGCAGAGAAACGAGCTTTTCTTCCGCCGCCATGGGACTTTCTTTGAATTCATAGAGCTATTTTATAATTTCAGTTCCCGGAGAGAAAGATAGAAGAATAACAGCACAGAAGTGATGAGGCCTAAGAGGGAGAATGATAGCCGTTATGGCGCGAAGCTAGGGCTGCCATTCAGGAGCTCCGCCTCCTCTGTACTCTTCAGCCTCTTGATGGCGCTGTCCACCTGCAAAGCCAGCGAGATGATAAGAAAAATAGATAAATAGATTATCAAAAAACAATCTGATTGTCGATCAGGTTATCAAATCTAGGCGATGGTCGGTTCAAGAACCATGAAAGATGATTGAATTGATGAGAGGTTTTAAGAACACTGATCGGATCGCTTGCATCGATCACGATGAACCAATCAATGATCGGCATTTCCTAAACCTTGAGAGCTGAAACTTAGAGAGAGAGAGAGAGAGATTGAGTATTGACCTCTCGGTCCCAGTTCGTCCTCATCGTCATGAGAATGAGCATCACTGTCTGGACGAATACGCCGACGATCATTCCCCACCAGATCCCCTGCTCCAAAAAGAACCCAGAACGCATCACGCATACACCCATGATCTGTCCAGAGAGCGGGAAGGAAGGAGGGGGGAGGCTTACAGCAACTCCTAGGCCCGTCTTGAAGCCAAGAACACAGCCAATGGGAAGCCCGATGAAGTAGTAGGCGCCCACGTTGACGTAGGCCACCGTTGCTTGCCAGCCACTGGCAATGGCGACTCCTGCAATCATCATTCCAGTTAAAGAAATAAACCCTCCTGCGATCACCCTTGCCATCCGCTACAGCTCTTTAGCGAGATAAGACGGCGCACTTCTTCTGACCTGAGAGAATCGGCTGGATGCCATTCAAGAAGATGGATATGGCGAGCAGCGGCATGAGATCGGAGACCGCAGAGACGACCTCCTCGCTGTCGGTGTAAAGCTTGCTCAGAGATACTCGAAGCACCAGGACAAAGATGGCGATCAGGGTGTTGAGAGAAATTGATGCCCCCGCCACCACGACGACGGCTAACTTTGCTACTCTTGGTTGCGCCGCCCCGAGCTCGTTGCCGATCCGAACACTGAAAAGATGCACGTGGGTTTATTTTTTTCATTTGAAAGAGCCCAATAAGGCCACGTGTTTGAAAATCCATCATCTCTCCATCATGTAATCATGGTAGATAAGGGCATCCTTTTGTACCCCTCGTTAGACTATCTTGATTATTCTCTTTATCTCGTCTGACCTCTCCACACTATCATCATTTTCATGGTGAATCAAGTTTATGGATGCGAGATAAGTGAATTTTTGGGAGTTGCAATATGGTTTTTTTCTTGGGGAAGACGGATCTTCGTTCAATCTACTATCCAATTAGGATTAATATTTGTTCAATCGATCGTCAAGCTATGCTTGATGATCTAACTTGCTAGTCTTTTGTAGAATCATGAGTGATGATTCGATCAATATGATTTTTCAAATTATATGGAACTATAGCCTTTTCGATCCCATAAATGGTCATAAAATCTGCAAAGTTGGTCCAGATCGTTTGAACATTGACATGTCAATCAAACTGATGATCTCGACTAAATGTAAATTAATAAGATTGAGATGATAGATTGAATTTCCCAGATGATGGTTATAATGAAGTATGTGGATGTATGTAACTACATTTGATGAGGATGGTTGATCATATAACCATTTTGTGTGGAGACACTAAGACGAGTCAGTGGGTGCTCTTTAAAGAAAGACTTCACTTTGACTCGTTCATTCGTATCCCTAACTACCTTTTAAATTAGATTGATTAATGTTAGAGTTTTATAAGTGGTCCCTGGGACTGAGGCACCAAAGATATCTTGTAGATAAGCAGTCGTGCTTTGACTCTATCTTACGAGTCTTTAATCATGGGACTCCAAATCATCAGATCTCAAATAAGATATCCGTAAAGGTGATTGTGAGGCTAAGAAGTGACTGTTTGCCCCCAATAGTAAGCTTTGATAGATAGTGCATTTAAGTGACATATACGAAAAAGGTCTAATGATTTCAAACCTAATTCCGACTAGAATGATTGATTAGGTTTGACAATTGAACATGACCTTAGTCATCTAAAGAGTCTTCTCGGACATGTTCCATTAGTAGGTAGTATAACCCCGTTACCTTCCCGAACATATAGTGTAGCTTGACACCTCACGTGTTGACAACTCGAGCCATCAATTCAATTAGATTAGACATTGATCAACTAATTAATATATAGTAATGAATCAATTAATTAGATAAGACAATAAAGAGTTATTTAGCCAATAAAGTTATTAACCAAATGTACACTTTAGCCTAAAGGTTCATACGCATAAGGTTCATAGATGGAGAGATATATTTATCATTTTGGGGTTTTTTTGTCAAGGATATAAAAGTTTTATATAAGGACCTTAATGGGTAGGGTTCAGGGGACCTCTGTAACCCACTTATCTAAAACCACCATTGTTTCTTCTCTCTCTGACAAATCTATGTAATGGGGCGATGGTGAGGAGATCTCTTCAAATCAAAGCTACGCAGGGCTAACCCTTCTAATCACATACAATGAGAAGATTGTTAAGACGAGAGCTGCGCGAATACCACCAGAAGGCGGGGCACTTGCATAGCTTACAACATTACATATTCAATCAAAGTGCAAGGCGATGGATCACATTTTCTCTTAATTTTCTTGCGTTCGTTTTACTTTTCTCTCTCGTTACCCAATCACGGTAATATTTGATTTTTTACATGGTAGATCCCGATAGGTGCCTTGTATCCAAACATGTGTGAGACATCGAGGGTCATATGGTAGACAAGCTTTTGTCTACCACCTAGGTCAGTCAAATAGACTGAATGGGGATTTTACCTCTAGTCTGGGGTTGACAATCAACCCATCAAAGTAGTTTTAGTCAAATAAAGAACTCAGATGAAAACAATGAATAGTTAGAGTGATGTGATTAGAATGGAACAAAATGAATAAAAATCAAGGTTCGAGTACTAGAGAAAAGAGATAAATCGTCAAACAAGGGTAGTGAGATTGCTTGGGTGAAGAAAGATGAAGTGATAAAAGCTAATTTTTAAAGGTAAAATGATATAAAAAGATGTAGAGAGAGAGAGAGAGAGAGAGAGAGAGATATCTAGAGAGAAAAGGAGAGAGAAAGCCCATTTTTCAACCTATCTTCCAGCTACTGGGAAGAAATGAAAAGGTGATTTAAAATTTAATTTTGATGACGGAGAAAGCTACACTGAGTAAAGATTCTGCCGTAGGAGGCAACTAAGGATGTGTTCATGGAGGAGAATACTAACACTCACATGGGCGGATGGTCCTATCTGGTAAGTTTCATGAATGTCGATGCTTTCTGATTCTGGTATACCTCAATGTGGGTTCTCTTGTGTGTGGATGCTCTTGACTACGTATGCGAGGGGCCATGTGAATGCATCCTCCCTCTCTTATGATGGATGATCTTGACAAAGACTGCCATTGAGAGAAGCTGCTAGTGAGATGGCCAAGATCGGGCTTCCGAGGAGATGGAGAGGCAGTAGGAGAATTAAAAGGTTTGTGGTCCCCTCCTCTCGATTAATGATGTTGATTACGGTTGTTCGTGTCGGGTAGGTGACAACGATTGACGAGATGCGGCACCAAGACTATAATTATGCTCGAGGAGATGTTGGAAGTTCTCAAAAGATGGGAGTGGCTCAACAGGGATATGGAGGGAAAAAAGCTCCCCAGAGATGGCAGAGGAAGGTTTTCCAGGGATGTTGGCAGAAGCTCGCCATAGATGGCAGTGCAGCTCGTTGGAGATGGAAATGGAGATGACAACGACCTGCGGTGGTGGTCGTCGTGGCGTGCCTAATATGGACATGGTAGCCCAGCAGAGACGGCAGCATAATGTCTAGGATGGTGGGAGTGTTAGCCACATATGTAGGTGGGGATGCTCTGGAGGAGTCCGGAAACGTTGGATTGAAGGTGTCAACAATGGCGGACCAAAGGTGTCGCTGTAAATAATTGAAGCTGTCGATTGTTGTTCTCTAGGGATCTTCTATCAGAGCTTGTTGACAGCACATTCTTTTCACTCTTCTCTTCAGGAGTTTCTCTTGAAAGGGCAAGAATTCCTGATGGTGTTTCTTCTGTCTGCGGCGCAGGGGCATTTCACATCTTCATTGCTCCCGACTCGGGGAAATGAACCCAAAAAATCTGATGCAGAGCATGCCTCAGACTTCGCCGACTAATCTGAAAATTCTCCGGGATCTGAATAATCTCTTGGGAATCTCTTTTCAGCGAGTCAAACATCACAAGAAGTTGATTACATGTGGCAATAATATCAAAAAAGTTGGCGATTGAATCCCATTTTGGAGAGTTTCCCAAAAATGGTGAAGGAGAGATCAAGAATTCAGGATCAAGAAGCCTAGGCAAAAGAGCTAAGGAGACACATGAAATCGGCAATTTCGCTTGACAGTAAGGTATGCATAGATGGAGACATGAGCCAAGGGCAAATGATAATCCTACAATCTATGGATGGAGAGCTTGGATCTATGGATCTCATGTCATTTGCCATTAGAAAACAAACCTGTCAATGGCTAATTGGTCTATAAAACAGAGTTAAATGTAAATTTCCATGGCATACTTGGGCGATATAAAGCATCGACTATTATGAGACTTGTGATCCAGCTTTCCTCCAGGATTTCACCATGGATAGTCATGGCCAAAACACCCTAGACTCTCACAGTGTTGTTCGTTAAAAAAAATGCAGTAATTTAACCAGCCCATAGATCTAACTAAATCTCATTATCTTGGCGTACCTTCCGGCATTGCTCAATCCCAGCATGATCATCATATCCCAGGATAAGTAGTTTGCTCTGGAGCAAGAAGATCCAAGAAGTCAGATAATGCTTATAAAAAAATAGAAGCCCATGTCAAATTCTTCATTTAATATCAGGTTGAAGAGTCATACAGGATGGAGATGGAGTCTAGAGAGATATCCGGGTTAGAAAGGAACCCTGTTAGGAGCACTATTCCCTGGTTGTACCAGACCTCCAAGCTAGCCCATGTTCCATGATCAGAAAAAGAAGAGAGAGAGATAGCGAGAAAGATTGAGATTGATTAGATCTCTCACCAGAGCATGACGGCTGATGCAACCGTTAGCTTCAAGTAAGGCCAGAACCTAGAGAAAGCCTTCACTGAAAGCCCACTCCAAGTCTCCACACATGAAGGACTCAACAAAATATAAACCCAAGTGCAGACAACGAGAACCCACCAAGAGAAACTAAGAGAGAGAGATGCCCCAAGGACACCACACTTCATCACAGACATCACCACCCATGAAAGCAACAAGTGGAAGAAGAAGACAGCAATGGCTAGGAAAGCCATAGGGTTGACGATGTTCTGAGCCTGCAAGAACCGCTGCGTTGGAAGGTAAATGGCGTAGGCTATAAGCTGTAAAGTCAACCCTCTAGAATACTCCTGCCCAATGACTGAAACCTCCTCGGACTGTCGTATAAGCCTGAAGAAAGACCCAGAAAACCAGTACAGAAAACCAAGCGCCGCTGCTACTACCAAGTGCAAAAATACGGCCCTTTGGAGAACAGTCCCCATTATGCTGTACTTCTTCGCTCCGAAAGCTTGCCCACACAGCGTCTGTACAGCACTCGCCATTCCCAGCTGCCAAAAACAGGGGAAAAAATCAGTGCTGAGTCTGGTTTTGCTCTGGGAAATTTCTTCAAATACCATGATTCCCAAGGCTAGACCTTGGACTCCGACGTTGGCGATCGAGACGCCGGCGAGCGAAGTGGCTCCCAGATGGCCGACGAACATTTGGGTGACGAGGCTGAGCATGAAGTTGAAGACCTGGATGAGGACTGAAGCCCAAGAGAGTCGCCATAAGTTCTTCAGCTCCCAGACAGTTACTCGGGTCAACTCTTTGCAGTGCAAATTTCCGGCAGCGAAGAGGTCTTCTACATCGTTGGATCTTGTTTGCACGTTGACCAGCAGCGGCTCCGTTGACTGTCTGGAGGACTCCATGGTTCCCGGTGTTCATGCAATTCTCTTTGGATTTTAACGACGATGAGTCTGACTCGTCAACGTCCGGTCTTAGCTAACGGTCAATACCTGACGGTTTCCTTATCGGGCCATTAGCTGGGCCGTTAGGTAGTCAACGGGGCCCATTATTGACGAATTTGTTATAAACCCCTGGGATGTAGCGTCGGGGAAGGTCGGCTTTGATGCGGCGGAGTTTTTGGTTGCAGAGAGCGTCGAGGTCCTTGGCGGAGCTCTCTTGGACAGGGAGAAGTAAAAAATGGGCGTTTTTTCGCTTCTTCGCTTGAGAGGGAGTGTTCTCCTTCGAGGAGATCTGCGACAGATGAACGAAGATTCTACGACGAAGGAGTCCTCGAAGGCGTTCACTTCGGCAAAGGAGCGGCCTTTATGGGCGGCGGAGACTTGTCGACGTCGTCGTCGTCCTCCTCCTCCGACGACGACGAAGAAGAAGAAGATGAAGCTTGCTTCCGTTTTCTCGACACCTTCAACGGCCGGCGTTTAGGATTCTCTGGTCGATCTCGCTTGACGCACGAAGAAGAAAGCTCGGAGACTAAAAATCCACTAGTCAAAGAAACTTGCCGTCTTATTTTACTGCGTAATGAATGGAATCCTACCCACGAGCAAGATCTTCGAAGAATTCTTAAAGACCCTTAAACCCTCGCAAATCTGCGCCATTCTCCGTTCTCTCCCTGATGAACGGTTATCCGCTGAATTCTTCTTCTGGGCACACAGACAGTGGCGTTATCGTCATACACCAGAGGTTTATCACACCATGATTGAGGTTTTAGGGAAGACTAAGCTTTGTCAGTCTGCTCGGAGAGTTCTTCGGTTGATGATCAGACATGGAGTTGAACGCTCTAGCAAGGATTTTTGCTGACGTCATGGTTTCCTACAGTCGAGCTGGAAAGCTGAGGAGCGCCATGAGAGTTCTTAACTTGATGCAGAAGGAGGGGAAGGAGCCGGATGTGGTCGTTTGCAATGCTGCTGTTCATGTTCTCGTTGTTGCTAATAAGATCGAGAAGGCTCAGAGGTTTCTGGAGAAGATGGAGAGAATCGGGATAAACCCTGATACTGTGACTTTCAACTGTTTGATAAAAGGTCTCTGTGAAGTTCACCGTTTCGATGACGTCATGGAGGTTGTTAGGGTGATGCCCTTCAAAGGTTCTCCTCCTGATAGGATAACTTATAATACAGTGCTGACTTTTCTCTGCAGAGAGAGGAGAGTGAATGAGATAAGGAAATTAATGGAGCAAATGGAGAGGGAGAGTAATCTGAGAGCTGATCAAGTCACCTTCAATGTTGTCATTCATGGGCTGGCTAAGAACGGTCATGGTGAAGAGGCCCTGGAACTTGTGAGAGAAGCGGAAGACAAGGGCTTCAGGATTGATAAAGTCGGTTACACCTCCGTGATTCACGCTTTCTGCAGAGAAGGGAAGATGGAGGAGGCGAAACAGCTCGTCGACAAGATGTTTTTGAAGAATTGTGTCCCCGATGTTGTCACTTATAGCAGCATCGTTAACGGATATTGTCGGATTGGGAAGATCGATCAAGCCAGGAAGATGATGAAGCAAATGAACAAGCAAGGGTGTCGTCCCAACGCCATAACTTTTACGGGCTTCTTGACTGGTTTGTGTAGAGTGGGCAGCTCTTTGGAAGCCAGAAACTTCCTGCAGAGGAGCGAGAAAGACGGGTGGAGACCGACGTCCGTGACTTATAGTGCTGTGTTTCATGGGCTAGTGAGAGAACAGAAGCTTACAGAGGCTTCTCAATTGGCATCAGAGATGATCAAAGACGGGTTCTTTCTCACTCCCGCCGAGATCAATTCGCTTATTCAGTCTCTTTGTCGGGCCAGTAAGCCGAGAGAGGCTAAGGATTTTATGGAGGAATGTCAAGCGAAGGGTTGCCCGGTCAACGTCGTGAACTTCACTGCCTTGCTGCATGGGTTCTGCATGGTGGGCGATCTTAAAGGGGCTCTCTCTCTCCTTGATGATATGTATTTGAGTAACAGACACCCGGATGTGGTGACCTACACGGTGATGATCGATGCCATGGCGAAGGCAGATAGGATCGAAGAAGCCATCGAGCTGACGAAGAAGATGCTCCGGAGAGGGATATCGCCTTCCGCCATCACCTACCGGACTGTTATCCATAGATTTTGCGAGAAAGGGAAGGTGGACGAACTGGAGAGGCTTTTGGAGAAGATGCTGGAGAGGGAGAGTTTCAAGATGGCCTACAATATGGCTGTTGAGAAGCTCTGCGAGTTTGGGAAGCTTGAAGAAGCTTATAAGCTTTTGAACAGGGTTTTGAGAACAGCTTCTAGGGTAGACGCGGGGACATGCCATGTGCTGATCGAGAGCTATTTGCGGGGGGGATTGCCGCTGCAGGCTTGTAAAGTTGTAGGGAGAATGTTTCGGAGAAATCTGATGCCAGACGTAGAGATTTGCAAGAAAGTGAGCAAGAAGCTGGTCTTGGAGGGGCTTACAGAGAAGGCGAGCTGGCTTAATCTTCGACTTGTGGAGAGGGGCTTGCTTCGGCCCTTGCACGCTCAACACCTTGAATTGAATTCATGAATGAATTCATGAATGAACAGACGAACAAAGAAACTTCCCTTCTTGATAATTCTTCATGAGAATGCAATTGGATGTCCATTTGTAATACTTTGCAGGTCATTTTCGCATGTAAATGATTCAGGAATCAGTATAAGTCCCCTATTTCAAAAACATAAACCCCGGAAGCGGGGGATGGATAGAAATGATTCAACCATGGAATCTAATACCACCATGGTCAAATCACAGTAGCCCATGTCTCCCCATCCAACTCGTATCCATGTGATGTGATCTTTTTTCATTCTATCTTTTCATCTGAATTGGGTTTTTCCTTGATGATCCATCTGGTATAGATGATATGTTGGCCTTGGTGTTATCATAACCATTATCTTCACTTTCTTGGTTTGAATTTTGCAATTAGTTCTACATCGCATTCACTCTGTCTGCACTGAGAACAACTTCCTCGATCTTTAGAGGCTTGATTTTTTATGCGGATGATTGTTTTTTTCCAGACTCCAACAATTCCTTGAATTTTGTTTGGAAAATGGTTCTTGGAAATCCCTGGAGTCTCAAGGCGTGAAATTTCCTCATCACTCTCACTTATAGATGACTCATCAGCACCCTCTTCTCTCATAACTTCATCTGCTTCTGGTATGATCTTCGGCAAGCTTGCTCACGAGTTTCTTTTATATCTTAATTCATGCATTCTCTTTTTCAATAATTTTTTTTTATTTTTGTGAAAGTTAAATCAATCTCTATCTCTACAAAAAAAAATAAAAGATTGATTCTTCAACCTTTCTTTTCACGTACCTTTTCACCTTTTTAAACGATGAAAAATGATTTTTTCGAGCTTACAAGAAAACTTGAAATATTCAAAATTCGATTTAAATTCGAATATAATTTGTGAAAAAATGCCCTCAGATCCCTCGGGCTCAGAATGAACAGCTCTGAAATGGCCATCCTCAAAAGGTATTATGACCAAAATATCCCTATAGTGTTAAATGACCAAAATACCCCTGAATCGTTGCACTCCTTTGAGCTAATGAATGCTAATTTTATCTGTCTGGAGATCAGAATATTTGACGACAAGAAAGGAAAAATAAGAAAAATAAATGTAATTAAAGCATGCGAGAGGAAATTAAATCTCTACCTCCAAAAAGGAAGCTCCTCGTTTTTCAAATTTTTAGGAATTTTATTTGGCCCATTCATAAGCTAAAACTTGGAACCATGACCAAATCAAAATATCAAAAAAAAAGATTATGGGCTCGGTAAAAAATCATATTATTCCTATTTTTCCTATTTCTTTTTTATCAAGCACAGAGATATTTTTGAACCCACTTCATTTTTCTTGAAATTTTTTAATTGGTGAAAAAACCAATGTGGGCAGTTTAATACCTTTTTTAGTCTCATTATATTGTAAATGTTGGAGCTAAGGAATCATATGATGATTGACTAGTCACCAAGAACTATGCATGAAAAATGAGGTCAACAGATTATCATTTCAATGGCATAAATACAACAGATTATCATTTTTTTCTTTTTCTTTTTTACATTCATTGTGTTATAGCAGTCATTTTCCCCCTTTTTTCACAAATCAAGGCATCTTCAAAAGTCTAAAATATTTTGGTTTAATTTAACCCTAGAAAAGAAGAAATATACCAAAAAGGATAAATATTTAGGGCTCAAGGTTATCTCTCAAGTGCAGTGATTAAGACCCTTTTGAACTCATTGAATGATTTCTCTAGAGTGCAGACTACACATTTTGTTAGAAGAGGAAACCCTAGAGCAATCTTCAAGGCATCACATAGTGAACATGTGAAGCCCCATAGGCTAAATCAAGATACCCAAGATAAATTCAAAAGGATGACCAAGGTCAGAGTGAATCACCATCAAATCAAGATATATGATCGTTCAAATCACACATTATTGAGTTCAATTAATCAGATTTTTTTTATTTTTCGTGCATTCCTCGTACTCGAAGAATTTTCTTTCTCATTAGAATGTTGTTTTCGGCACTCGACGAGTTTTTGTGACGCTTTTTTTGGATTTTGTGTTTGGTGAGAGTGATGGATTGAATAGTCAAAGTTAGTTTTCTCCTTTGTTTTAGGGCGAGTAGCAAGGGAATGTAATTCAACAAAGTACAATCTTAAAAATCAAAGTCAAATGAGAAGAAACCCTAAATCTTCAACCCTAGGTTTTTTACTCACTTTTTACTAACTCCAAGCTAGAGGAAGCTCCGAAGTCAAACCCACTGACAAGAAATCTTGAACCCTAGCTTATTCTTCGTGTTAATTTTATCAAAGTTTCACACTTGAACATGCTCTAGAAATCATCATATTTCAGTCTTACAAATCAAAGAATGGTCCCCGTTCAAACTCGATGAGGATAACCCGTAATCTCGAACCCTCCATTGCTCTATCTAGTCAAGCTTCTTGGGCAGGCTTTGAAAATTGTCATCCTTTCACACTTTCACTTCATAAAATTCTATCTCTCTTTTCATGGGTATGTATACAATGATTTTGGATGAACTCGAATTTTCTATTTTAAGCTTGAACATTTGTTTTTAAGGATTTCAATTTTTAGGATAGAACTTAATCATTTCCATGCCTCTACATTCAACACTATCACTACTAGAGTATGGTGATCATTGATCAGATCACCATGATCGATTCGGGCCCTTCAACTAGTGATCTTAGAACCCCCAATTGATTCTATCCGTGATCAAGGTTCTAGGATTGATCTCCACCAAAGCTTGATAATCTGATCAGCGATTTAATCGCTTTGAATACAAGTTCCTCTTCTCTCTCTGATGATCGATGCAGGCAATCCAATCATGATCCACATTTGTTGACCAATTGACTCCATTGATCTCGTAGATTATCATGATCAACCAAATTTTTCCTTTTCCTAGATTCAATACTCTGAATCAGTTGGAACATCGTTTTCTTGGGCCAAAATTGAATGGGCCGGTTTACCCGGGCCGTTAACGAACTTCCATTGACCGTGCATGGCCGCTTCATTTCCCGTTCTCTCTCTTCCTCTCGATCTTCCCCCTCTCTCTCTCTCATCATGACGACGTCAGGGGACGTGCCGAAGATTTGATCCTCCCGTTGACGTCTGAAAAAGGCTGCAATCACGCCACGCCCTCCTCCGGCTCTCTTCTCAACGCGATCCTTCAGTCTATCCTTTGGACCTCGGCGGCGCTTTCTCTCTCCTGCTTTACCTCTGCCATTACTTTTGGCGGCGGTTTCCAGAAGGAGGATGAAGAGGGTAGCCCTAGCTGACGTCATTCTGTTGACCGGTGGGTTTACTCCCGCAGCTCCACATGGCCGGCAGGTTCACCACTGCACTCCCTCACGTCCCTCTCACCTCAAAAGTTTTAGAGATAGAGAGAGAAAGTGCCAGCGAAGTAGGTGGATTTCTGTCCGCTCCAGGGGCGTTTACGGGCCCCCTGCATTCGACTTGGTCGAGGAGCTTCACCTCATCAACGGTCAACGCTGGCTTACCTGAGAGTGAAGGAGGCGGGAAATACGCGATTTTTACTCTTTTTCGATATGACGTCAGCTGTCCCGTTCATTTAGAAGCAGCCTCTCCGATAACGTAATCACTGGTCAGTGATCCCGTCGCAGTCTAGAGCGAGAAAGAAGAGAGATGAAAACAGAGGAGTAGCTGCTGCTCTGCAGCGCGGCAGATCCGACGTCATGGAAGGAAGAGAGAGAAAATGTAGAGAGACAGACGAGCCGAGGTGGGCCCCAGGAGTTCTCTCGTAGCGACCACTAATAAAAGCTCTCTTCTTCGTCCCTTTCTCCGCCGGTGTAGATTGGAGCTCCCAGACATGGCGGGGGACTCGGATGGAGAAAACCCTAATCGCAACTTCACGAAGAGCTTCTCTTCTTCGTCCTCGATAACCAGCAGCTGCAGCTTCTCTCCTCGCACCTCCCTCGACGACGGCCGTCAGCTTCTCTCTCTACCGTCGAGGAAGCCTCACCGATCTTCTGATCCGGCCTGGGCAGTTTTCCGGAGCCTCGGCGATGACGTCAGTCCTAGAGACTTCAAGCTCGTGCGCCGGCTGGGCAGCGGAGACATCGGCACAGTCTATCTGTGCCGCCTTCGCGACGATCTTTGTCATCCCTCTTACTTCGCCATGAAAGTGGTCAACAGAGCAGAGCTCGCGAGGAAGAACAAGTTGAGAAGAGCGGACGCAGAGAGACGCATACTCGGCGCTCTGGACCACCCTTTTCTCCCCACCCTGTACGCCGACTTCGACGCTCCTCCTCACTTTTCCTGCGCCGTCATGGAGTTCTGCTCCGGCGGAGATCTCTACACTCTACGCCACCGCCAGCCCTTGAAGCGTTTCCCTCTCCCCGCCGTCAGGTGCGTCGGAAAACGGAAACTCGTCTTATCAGACCCTTAACGGGTCTCAACTTGCTCTTTTCGTCGCAGGTTTTACGCTGCGGAGGTGCTGCTCGCTCTGGAGTATCTCCACATGCTGGGGATCGTCTACCGGGACCTGAAGCCGGAGAACGTCCTGATCAGATCCGACGGTCACATCATGCTCTCCGACTTCGACCTTTCACTGGAATCGACATCTTCGCCATCCGTTCGCTGCTCCCCAAATCATGATATCACGGAAACATCGCGCTCCAGGCAGCCGTTCTGTCTTCCCCAGATGCTCTTCAAATTTTCCCGGCTATGGCGGAAGGCGAAGGATCCGAGCCGGATAGGGCCGGAGAGTTTCAATTTCTCTCGCAGTCGTTCTTCGCGGTCGTCTTCTTCCTCCGCGTCGAGCAGACTCTTCGTAGCGGAGCCGGTCGAGGCGAGATCCTGCTCCTTCGTGGGAACTCACGAGTACGTCGCGCCGGAAGTCGCCGCCGGCGGGCCCCACGGCGCCGCCGTCGACTGGTGGGCGTTCGGGGTCTTCCTCTACGAGCTAGCTTACGGCTTCACACCCTTCGCAGGGTCCACCAACTCTGCGACACTGCGTAACATTGTGAGGTCAACGTTGACATTTCCGCAGCAGAAGACGATTGCGGATGAGGTGAAACTGAGGGAGATGATCTGCGCTTTGCTGGAGAAGGACCCCGGAAAGCGTCTTGGTTCGGCTTGCGGGGCGGCGGAGTTGAAAGGTCAACCCTTCTTCGAGGGGGTCAACTTTGCGCTTCTCCGGTCGCAGTCGCCGCCACTGCTGCCCGCGCCGCCGCCGCCGGCCCGTTCCAAGTCCTGCTGCGAACATCGCGATCGATCGCCGTTTGAATATTTTTGAGAATCACAGACTTCCGGCTTCTAAAAAGCTTGCAAATCACGTTGCCTTTCTCTTTCATGGCGATTAAAGTCAACGACGAGCTTGCGTGATGACCTTCTTCTTTTCTCCTGTCTCTAGCTGGCTAGTGCAGCTACGCTCTAGAGCCTAGTTTCTAGGGTTTGGCACGCGCAGCAGCGTCGATGAGGTTGCTGACGTACGGCTGACGGCAGCTTCTGTTTGGTACGACTTCTCGCTGCATGGGGACGGGTTTGACGTGACTGGAAAGTCAGAAAATCTTGTGCATACGAAAATGGGCCTTCTCCAGAAGGCCCGAACTGATTGAAGCCCAACAAGAAATCCCTGACGAATTTTGCATATTGGAAGTCGACCAATAAGAATATAGTAGGAAAATAAAGTAGATCTATAATAGAAGCTCCCTTTTGAGCTGACTTTGACTTGGTCTTTATGCTCTTGACTTTCAATGTTCCCGTTGACCCTTTCTTGCTCTGCCTTTGACCTTCTGCTTTGACATTTTGACCCTTTATGCCCTGGCTTTGATTTCCTTGCTCCATTATACTTCCAAAGTCACTCCTATGAGATTTGGTGCCATTGACTTTGACTTTATTGACCACAATGATGAATGGATGATTCTATGATTTGAATGAAGATCAGGGGTGAATAATGATCACATCTAAAAAGACCAAAAAAGAAATATAAAGATCAGCTTGTGATCAAACCCAAAGTCAAACCATAAGCTCGTAACTATAATCACCTAAAAGTCAACCTAAATCATCCTTTTAGTCAACTCTAATCACCTGGATAATGATCTCCAATCTAACTTGAAATCAGACTTGAAAGTTCCTCATAATAAGACCACTAAATGCATCTTAATACCAATACTAAATATCTCCTAATTAGACCAATAAATAGATCCTAAACATATCATGAAGTCCCTCTTCATCAGACTCCCAAGTGGTTCTTAATCAAACTACTAAATACCTCTTAGTCAACCCACTAAACAATTCCTAAGAAGGATTCACCATGGATATTCGCCTAGGTCTCCTCGAGAGAGGATGACGATGGATGGAGTATTTTATGCCTCATCAACATGTTATATTATGTATGTCATCATGTGCAAAAGATTTGATGCCGCATCTGCTCTTAGTGTTACTAGCCGATTTTAGGCTAATCCAAGTCAAGAACATTTGAAAGTTGTGTAGGACTACGAATATGTTTATAGATTATGGAGGAGAATACTTGGAAGTTTATGTGCTACACGGACTTGAGAAAATGTGCATTTGGCTTTCTATTTACTTGAATGGTAGTGTTGCCTGTAAGAAGAGTTCTAGCTAAGAGTTCACTAGAGGTTCGATGCAACAAAGGTTTCTAAGGAAATTGTGTGGATGAAAGGTCTGTCGCTGACCTTGGTGTCACCCATCAACTTGTACCCTATTCCATTACATTATTGTGTGACAATAATAGTGCCATTTTAAAGCAAAAGATTCATAATCTCATTACAAGTACATTGTGAAACACTTTTTCTTGGTCAGGGAGATCATCATTGGAGAAGATATAACAGTGGAAGAGCCCCATTAAAGGACAATGTGGTAGATCCACTTATTATACTTTATCTTAATTTTTTTAACAGTCACGTAAGAGATGTGGACATAATGAAGGAGGGTGATTCGCTTTGGTCTAAGTGAGAGACTATTGATAATAAGTGGCATATAATCTAATCAAAGTATAAATC
Source organism: Lemna minuta (assembly GCA_024174645.1). Taxonomy (NCBI): domain Eukaryota; kingdom Viridiplantae; phylum Streptophyta; class Magnoliopsida; order Alismatales; family Araceae; genus Lemna; species Lemna minuta. Next base: position 4,102,438 of record CM044116.1, on the reverse strand, counting down.
TTTTTTACCTTATTATAAAGCTTGTATTCATTATTCTATGTATAGGATGTTTAATATGAAGTTCAAGGACATATGCAGTGATAGGTAAATTATGATGATATCATACCATGCTAATTACTTATTTTTAAAATATTCAAAATATTCTCATCCATAAGATATCTAATAGGGGCTTATGGTATGAATATAGAGTAATTGATGAGCCCAGAATGGAGTGTAAGAGCCTATTTTATATAAAGCTAAGCAACTTCACATGGGAGGCCCGTTTAAAGTTAGTTGGCCAATGAAGAATCTCTAGAACTTGACCAATTCAGCAAAAGATCACCTTGAGACCCCAAATATTTTTGACAGATTCTACAAGTCTTGAAATGCGCAAATATCTCTATGTTAAGACTAGATAGGACCAAGAAGCTTTACTTTTCGTTTTGTCAAATTTGTCTATAACACGTGCATGCTGTCAATTTCAAAACTTTTGAGTTGTTTTTTTTCAAGGGTCTTGTCATTTGGACAACCCTTCAATTTTTAGACCTATATAAGGCCCCCCATTATAACCCTTGAGGACACAATTTGAAGTTATCATATTTTCAGAGCTCTGCTTTCTTTCTAAGTGTTCTCCTCATTGAGAGTGCTTAAGTTATTGTGGATTCAAGCACAACCCCTCGTGGATTCAAGGATAGAAGAGCTTAGTTTGGTGGATTCAAAGCCTAACCCTTCCAATAGAGCAAGGCTTGTGGACTCAAGTCAATATTTTACATAGTTCGAGTGCTACAACTGCATCACTGTGCTAAGGCTACAACAATCATAATGCTTACTCTTGCTCATATAATGAGGATGGTTGATCCCCTAACCACTAAAGTGAGGCATTGTACCTAAATGTGAGCCAATTTTATTCATGTCATAGTTATTAAAGTGGTCCTCATACATGAGATACAAAAGACTTTGTAATCGGGCAATTGTACTATACCTTTGACCTAATAACTAAATAAATTTGTGTCCTCATTGAAAACACACTTCCTCGTGTCAAACTAACTAATTTTATGTCTTAATTTCAAAATTAATAGAATAATGGTGAGAAAGAGTCGAATTCATAGAGAATTAGGTAACTTTTCGAGATGTTCTTGAAAGTTGATCAAATTTTGACAATGAATTGATGTAAGAATTCAGGGAATTAGCATTTTTATAAATCAGACTCTAAGAAGAATCCATTAAACAAAAAATTACTTCATCTAGATTAGTATTCGTGGAGATATCAATGAGCGAAATCAAGATAGACAAATCGATCGCGAAGAGAGATAAAATGATAAATTTTCATAAAATTTGACTAATCTACTTATCAAAATTAAAATATAATGTTATAGGACAAAATATTAGGAGGTAAACATGTAATACAACCCAAAAACACACTTGAAATGTTTCAATTAATCTCCAGATCAAGGCTTTTTATTCCGCATTTTGAAAATAAAAAATTCAGAGTTCAAGTGGCAAATTTTTCCTATTCTCTCTTTGAAAGCTTGATTTCAAACACTCCTCAGACGTGGAAATCAGTAGAAGAGGAAGAAAACAATAGATTCAAGGATTGAGATGTCTAAAAGGTTCAATTAATCAAAACATCTAATAATGCTTTACACTGTCGAAGAGGGAGAGTATAAATAGACAAAAATTAAGCATGGCCGTTGGATTTGATAATTTCTCTTTGATCAACATCTTGGATAAAACGCCACGATACAAATCGTTGCCGTTAAGTCCCGTCCATTTGATTAAAAATGAAATGCACAAATTTCGCGCATGACGAAGAAGCATAGCGTAATAGCTAACGTTAGATCTTTATTGAGCGTTCAATATGACACTACATGTCACTCAGAGGAGTCATTTGGGTGCTATTTTGATAAATCTTTTGATGGATAGCTGTGATTCGTTAATTTTATAAAATAAATCATCGTGTAATCAAAATGCACCATGTACCACTCCCCAGTAGGTGAAGATCAATGGAGCTGATGAAATCCAACAATCAAAAGCCTTACATAATGCCACGTCACATGCGCAAAAATAGAAGCACAAATAGTTCCACATTAGAAAAACCAATGTAATGTGAAGAGTATAGAAGTGCATAACTTATATGTGGTTAGTGCATGCCCTAAACAAGGTTCTTCACCACTAACAATGCGTGCTAATGACGCACACACGCATGTGTCATGTAGCACGTGCACACATCATCACGTGGCAACATGCAAGCATGCTCCCCACATTAGCTTGCATATAAAACTAAATTTTTTAATGTTTTAAATTAAAATAAATACAAAATAAATCCATAAAAATTTCAAAAAAATGCTTAAAAATTAAAAAATTAAAAAATATATAACTCTTTTTAAACATGTTTTTTATCATAAATTAAAATAATATATGATTATAAAAATTTAATTTTAGAAAATAAAGAGAGAATAAATTTGTAACTAAAAAAAATACTCATTTTATTTTAAAACATAAAGCCTATAAAAATAAATGAGTGTATATAAAAATATTCTCTCATTATTTTGCTTTTAAAGGAAATTACAATCTCAAATTTAAAATGAGAATAATCTACTCTCGAATGTCAACTTTTAATTATATATGATTATCCTTTAAAATAATGAATTTTGGTATAATAATTTCTAAATTGTATATAATAATTAATATATACTCGAAGTATGATAACATGCATAAGAATGGAATGTTTTATGCCTTAATTTGTATTAATAATCATGTAATTACAAGTGTAAGTTTCATGTTATCACCTACATGTTTATAAGAATGATACTCAAAAGTTTGGATGCAAAAAGATATCCATGAAGATGATTGTGTGGTAACTATTAAAAATCACCACCCTTGGTACTAAAGGGAGACATGATGTAGAAAACAATAAAGTGATGTCCTTGGCCAAGGCGAAAAGTAAAATATAAAAAAATAATTATTTAATGATTTCATATTTCTGCTAGTTCCAACTATAATGACTATCTAGAGTTTGAAAATTAACCGCGCCCTAAGTCATTCAAGGAGTTTGTAATGAATGAGGAATTATATGTTTATGATTACTACTTGAAACGTGGTACCTGACAAGACGAATTTGTGCGGTCATTGAATACACACAGATAAGTGACAAAAATAATTCCAAACTCAGTAATTTTGAGAAATAATTACGTATTAGATATTATAATGGTGAATAAGGGTCAAATCGACGAAGAATTAAGGTATTTTGGAGGAACTTCTTCAAATTCAATCAAATCAGACAACGAATTGAGGTGATAAATTAGAGATTTTAAAAATTTTAGAAAGATAACTAAAAGATGAATCCACGTAATAAAAAATCACTTGATTTGGATCAATATTCACGAAAAAATCAATGAGCAAAAATTAGGTAGAAAATCCAAACGCAAAGAGAGAGAAAACCATAAAAATTTCTAAAATTAACCTAATCTACGATTCAAAATTAGAGATAACTCTGAAAACACGAATTCTAACTAGAGATAACTCTAAAAATGATCTAATTGATTGTCATATCAAAGGCTTTTCATTCCGCGATTTCGAAGACGATTGTCGGAATTCAAGAAGCAATTTCTCCCTATTCTCTCCACAAAATCTCACTTTCAAACACTCCTTGGACGCGAAAATTGATCTATAAGACAAAAAAGCAAGAGATTCAAAGATTGAGATGTCTAAACGATTTGATTACTCAAAACACCCCTAAATGGTTTACATCGTCGAAGAACATTTGTATTTATATGCATATTTGGGCGTGGCCATTGGATTTGGCTTCTCATCTTTCAATCAACAGCTCAGATGGAAAGCTTGGATGCGAATTGTTGCCATTAAGTCAATTCCATCTGATCGAAGATGAAGCGCTTAGATTTTATCACGTGGCACGTGAAGAAGAAGTGTTGCGTGATCGTGTTCGTCCGATCGAGAATCATCGCCTGAGATGTCGCCACACGTCCATTGAAGTCCATCATATGTATTTAACATTAGCTGTTATAAGTCTTAAGATGAACGGCTGAGCTTAATTTTTTTATAAAATGAATCGTCACCAATAAGAGTGCGCCGCATACTCCCTCATAAGGGCCGCTTCTTTGGGAGTTGTGTTGTCAATTCAACCCCCCTGCTCTTGTGGTTATGACACATTGCTGAATTCCATCGTTAATGCCCTTCAACAATAGCCTGTCATATACTCTCGGGTGCACCACTTTGAAGTGCTTGCAAAATACATGGGTGTATCAATCTATTGGCCACTTGATGACCCCCCTGTGAGTTGTCTAGATGCATCTCCTGAAAAAGCTCACACGTGTATGTGCAATCATGCAACAATTTGAAACACTTCATGATTGCTGACCATCTCAGCCGTTTTCTCTTTCATCTTGGCGTCCCTTCCTCAAGCTTTGAAATCGACTCGGAACATTAGTGAAGTTGTCCTCACCTTTTGCTTGTGGCCTGGAAGAGCTCTCATCCATTGTCATTTTTTAATTTGAAAATAAAAATTATTGAAAGACTGGTAATTTTCGTAGTTAATAGTAAATTCAGATTAATTTAATATTTAATACAATTCATAATTTAAACCATCAAATGAAACATAAAAGATCATATTTATGTTTAATTTAAATAATAAAAGGACATTATAAAGCAACAAAAGTCAAACTAAAATAAGATAAAGTGTCAAATATCATATCTACATTTATTTTATATTTTAAAATGAAAAAAAATACAAGAACATCAAATACATTCAAATCAGTTCAAATAACATAATATAACAACTATTTTTAAGTTTAATCCGGACGAAAAAGGAAGAAAATGACAAAAAACACAAATCAGATTAAAGTCAGATCAAATAATAGAAAAATTCTCACAATTTTTATTCAATCCAAGTTGAAAATTATCCAATAATCAATAATTTGTGCAAGTGAGAAAATATAAATAATGAAATAAAATATGAATTACCATATTCAAGTTTCATTCAAAAAATAATAAAGCGACAAAAATTGTTAAACCACAAATTCGATTAAAATCATGTCAAATATTATCATTTAATCCGAGTTGAAAAATACTCTAAAACTAATATTTCTTGCTATTCAGAGAATATAAATCAGGAAACAAATATTAAATACCATGAATTGAAAAAAATTAAGTTTAGTTCTGACAAAAACTGGCAACAATTATAAAAACAGCAAATTAGATTAGAATCGTGTAAAATAATAGAAAATTGAAATTTAGTAACCAAGGACTCCTTTGGGGCAACCGGTTGCCCCGATAGCAAGGTCCCCCAATTAAAGGGCTAATATCATATATGAGTCTGAACTTTATCAAATGTACCAGATATGAGTCCAAACTTTTTTTTTGTCAGATATGAGTCCAAACTTTTTAAAAAGTCCAGATATGAGTCTCAACTTTTATTTTCTGATATAAAAGTCTGAACTTTTCAAGTGTCCACATAAGAGTCTAAACTCCGAAAAAAGTCCCGTGACGTGGACAATGCGGAGAGTCCACGTGGCAGCGATGTGGCAGCCACATCGTTCCAGCCTCTCTCTCTCTCTCTCTCTCTCTCTCTCTCTCTCTCTCCCTCCCTCCCTCCCTCCCTTCCTCCCCTCCCTCCCTCCCCCGCCTCACTCTCCCTCCCTCCCTCCCTCCCCCCGCCTCACTCTCCCTCCCTCCCCCGCCCGTCTCGCCCGCCCCAGTCTCACCCTCCCTCCCTCCCTTCCTCCCCCCTCCCTCCCTCCCTCCCCCCGCCTCACTCTCCCTCCCTCCCTCCCCCTCCCTCCCTCCCTCCCTCCCCCGCCCTGTCTCGCCCGCTCGTCTCACCCTCCCTCCCCTCCCTCCCTCCCCCGCCTCACTCTCCCGCCCTCCCTCCCTCCCCCACTGCTCTCGCACGCCCTCCCTCCCCCGCCTCACTCTCCCGCCCCTCCCTCCCTCCCCCACACGTCTCGCACGCCCTCCCTCCCCCGCCTCACTCTCCCGCCCTCCCTCCCTCCCTCCCCCCGCCTCACTCTCCGCCCTCCCTCCCTCCCCCACTCGTCTCGCACGCCCTCCCTCCCCCGACTCACTCTCCCGCCCTCCCTCCCTCCCCTCCCTCCCTCCCTCCCTCCCTCCCCCGCCTCACTCTCCCTCCCTCCCCTCCCTCCCTCCCTCCCTCCCTCCCTCCCCCGCCTCACTCTCCCGCCCTCCCTCCCTCCCCCACCTGTCTCGCACGCCCCTCCCTCCCTCCCCCCTCCCTCCCCTCCCCTCTGTCTCGCCCGCCCATCTCACCCTCCCTCTCTCTCCCGCCCCGCCCTCCCTCCCCTCCCTCCCCCGCCTCTCTCGCCCGCCCTCCCTCCCCCTCCCTCCCCCGCCCCTGTCTCGCCCGCCCCTCCCTCCCCTCCCTCCCCTCCCCCGCCCTGTCTCGCCCGCCCGTCTCACCCTCCCTCTCTCTCCCACCCGCCCTCCCTCCCCCTCCCTCCCCGCCTCTCTCGCCCGCCCTCTCCCTCCCTCCCTCCCCTCCCCCGCCCGTCTCTCACCCTCCCTCTCTCTCCCCGCCCTCCCTCCCTCCCTCCCCCACCTGTCTCGCCCGCCCTCCCTCCCTCCCTCCCCCACCTGTCTCGCCCGCCCCTCCCTCCCCCTCCCCCCTGTCTCGCCCGCCCCTCCCTCCCCGCTCGTCTCGCCTCCCCTCCCTCCCCCGCCTCTCTCTCCGGCCTCCCTCTCTCTCTCTAGTCCCACACGGGATAAATTGAAGAAAGGATCCAATATAAAAACTACATGTAATACGACAACTTGATTATCTGTCCCCTTATACACGGGGAACCCCTAAACATCTTATTAAACTATATAATAAATATATATCGTGTGTAAATGACTCGTCATGTGTCACGTCAGCGCCACGCAGGCAGGCGCGTGCGTTCACGTGGCTCTGCGACGTGGCCTTGCGTGCCACGTCGCATCCACGTGGGCCCGCGCGCCAATAACCCAATTTTTGTAATTTTTATTATTTAAAACACTCTAAAATCAAATTAAAAATCAGAAAAATTCTAGAAAATTCCTAAAAATTGTAAAATTCATAACTTTCAAAATATAACTCCAAATTAAGTCAAATTAGCTTGTTGGATTCAGAATTGAACAATCTATCATTTTAAAAGGTCAAATTATTAAAATAACAAGAGAATTAATTTATATTAATTTAATAAATTTAAATTCTGACATGTCTATGCATTACGGCAACTCTGATATCTTCTAACATGTCTATAATTCGTTTTGACCTAGCTTGCAGGATGTAATTATTGAAGCATTCGTCATATATTATTGTCCACCACCTCACAATTTGGCCACTCACTTATGTACGCTCTGCAAAACTTCATCACACCAATACTTTGAAAGTCTTGCACGACTTGTGGTTTTGATAAGCTCATCTCAGTGTCATGACCCTTTGGAAATCATGGTGAGTGGTGCACTTCATAGCTTTCCAAAAACAACTTCTTCAATAATTGGCTGGAATGTCCTTTTTTTCTTCCAGCTTGCATAGATATGCCTTGCACAATTCCGTGCTCCCCATGCGGTAATCAGATTGCACACGCGTTTCTCTAATCCCTTTTTGTTGATCACTTATAATTGTCCAACCGAGACCATCGGAAATGCGTAGATCTTGCATGAGCAGCTTCGATAAACCAAGTCCAGGAGGCCTGATTTTTCCCTTCAACCACTCGCCCAAGCAATGGGATACATCTCGGTTGTTGCCGCCCTTCCCCACAGCCAACAATTGCCCCTTCGTTTCAGCTTTTTAGAAAGCAACCATCCAAACCAATGACGGGTCTGCAGCCTTTCGAGAAAACCTCTAGCCACTCGATTCGAAGCATATATACAACCTCTTGAACCTAATCGAGCTGTCCGGACTGTCTCTATCTAGCACCAACTCGACGGTACTATTCCGGTTGACTTTCTTTAACTCTGCAACATAAGCCGGCAGCAAGTGATAGTGGTCATTCAAAGTTCCTTGAATCTTGTCGCGCGCCGCAGACCTAGCTCTATAACATGTTTGCCGTGAAACGATGATCCCAAATTGTTCATTAATCTCTCGCATCATATCGATGACCTTCCAATTCAAATCCATGCGAAATTTATCAATGAAGTGGTTCGCAATCCAATTGAAGTCCGCGTGTCCGCTTTTCTTGCGGCTCTACCGCACCGATGATTATCATTCAGATGTTTTCACAACAAAGTGCTCCTCATACAATCAAAAACTTGATATCCGCCATGGGCAATTTTCTCGCACACAACTGCAATTTTTTTGGTCCACTCGACTTTAGAAGCCGCGGGTTGAACCCATTCCAGCATCGCATGATTCTTGGATCGCCGTTGTAAATTCGGAGGGTGATTCGAACTTCATGCCTACTTCAAAAACTAATCTTGTCGATGGGGCAACTAGGATCATACATTGCGCCCTCTCGTCGACGCCATGTACATTCACCCTCATCTCCACTCGTCTGCCAGTGTCAGCACTCATCATCCGACTTCGATACTCGCTGTTATACCCATCAAGAGCTAACTGTAGCTGAACATCTTCTCGTTTATTTCTCCGACTGGCAAGAAATTCATCGTCCCTCCCCGACTTGAATATCCATCTCGAATCACTTGTGTAAACATCACTTTGTTGGCTTTCTTCGCCCCTCATTGCGATCGCTTGACTATAATCCTGATCGTCGTCACTATCATACTCAAGCACCAAACATGCTGACCTCGCATCACCCCTATTTAGTCAGCAAATAAAAAAATATTACTTAAAATTGTGTCCGGTGGGACGAGTGGGGGTCGGTCCGAAGACGAGCCCGAGACAGGCTTGCCTCGTCCCCCGACGAGCGTTAGAAGTGCTAATTCATATTTAGATTGAAATGGATGACTCGTACTCCACCATCGGCCATTTCGAATCCTCCGCTGCTGTTGAGTCTCGCTGCCCCCTATCCCCTACGCCGCCGTAGCCGCTCATCCCGAAGCTCCCTGCAGCTCATCGCCGTCGTTGATTCCCCTGCCGCTCACGCCGACGCTGCTTTCCGTTGCTGGCCATCCCGGGTCCCTCGAAGTCCCCGCCCCTATGTCGAGGCCGCGCTCCGTTGCCCATCCCGGGTGCTGATCGCTGCCGTTGACTCCGCTGCCCCCATCCCCACGCCCTCGCTGCTGCCATCCCGACGCACCGGTCGCTCCTACATTCTTCCGTCGCCCACTCCCGACGCCGCCGCTATAGCTGCCATCCTGACAAGCGCTGCCATGCTCATCGACGCTGATCTCCGCTGCCGCCCACTCCCGACGCCCTCCCACCGCCATCGCCCAATCCGAGGCCTCCGCAGTGGGGGACTCACTTCCTTGGCATTCCCTCTCCTTCCTCTCCTTCCTCGGCTCCCTCCTCTCCTTCCTCGGCATTCCCTCCTTCGCGCGGCTCCCTCCTCCCTCCGGCTTCCCCTTCTTCCACATGTCCTACATCGAATACTAGTTAATGTATTCCTATTTCTACATAGTCACAACTATATTAATCTATAGCTATGAACAATTATACTTTTTCAATTGTACAATTAAATTAATCTATAGCTAATTTCAATGACAAGGGGGAGGGAATCTTGGATTCCCCGGCCTTGAGATCTCTAGCAAGCAAAGTCACCTCGCTCGGAAATTTGATCATATATCGAAAAAGGGACTCGAAGCATAAATTAAAAATCCTTACACTTGAAAAAAATATACACTGGAAAAATGATACATCATTTCAAGCGAATGATACCGTTCTTTATTCGTAGTTTCGGACGTAGATGTGTTTCAATTGCTCGATTAGCTTAATGCGAGAGTCGGGTCGACTACCATCACCATCGATAAGTGGATTAGGTTAAAAAAATCCTCTCCGAATAACAAGTTCACGTGAATCCGGATTATCCGGAATGATGACTCTTGCAGAGATCATGGATACTCATATTTTATCATGATTGTGCAAACACGAAGCTTCGTTTTTCGAATCTCTCCCTCTAATCACGTAGAAGTGTCGGAAAAGAAGATGTCGCTTTCAATATCAAAAGCAAAAGCTGAAGTTAGAGCTTCTGTAGAAAAAATAATAGAGAATATACATAAAGATAGTTTTAGATGATTTAAAAATTGAAATTCAAATATTACATCGAAATTCAAGTGCGGCTTGCGGCGGCTGAGAAGGCGTATGCCGAGCAGGTCCGAGAGCTAACCAAAAAAGAGATGGAGATGGCCGAGAAGGAGTTTGCGAGGGTGAGGCTTCTGTGGGAAAGGATAAAGATAGGAGTGAAAAAGACAGAACACGGTGAAGGGAGATGCAGAACGAGCGAGAACGAGAGAGAGAGAAACCACCGTGAAGAGAGAGAAAAGACAGAACGTGAAGAGAGAGAAACCACCGGCTCAAGCTCCTTCACTGAGAGCTTTCCATTACCATCTCTGTCCAGCTCCTGAAACTTGTGATCCACGTATCTGCTGAAAGCGGCCTCCTTCTTCACAAGCTCTGCGATATCTCTCCCGTCTACTACAGTCACCGGGTTATGATGTTCTTGTGTCTCCTCCCTTCCATTCTCCATGGACTCGAGGTTTTAATAGAAGGGGAACTAAGAGACGAAATACAAGAAAAGTAGCCCTACTTCTTTACGCTGTATCCAGTGCAGGATCGAGGAAGATGGAGACCTATAACAAATTTCGACTTCCCCACCTGCCATGGCAGCCATCGATCAAGAGAGAGGAGAAAAAGCCACCGCCCACCGTTCCGCCTCCATTCAAAGACGCGTGGAGAGGAGAGTTTTTGGCGGTGGAGTGCTTTCACCGCTGCAGAAGTTGTCCTCGTAAAAGCGGGGAAAAAAGACAACAGAAGATTAAAGATTGACTTCTTTTCCACCCGCACTAGCCTGCGCCGAAAGGAATTTTAGCTCTCTCCCGCATGCGGGCATATGCGCGCTTAACGGGAAGGAGGAGGAGAAATTTCTCCTCCCTCTCTCCCGCGCTCTTCCTCTCCTCTCTCCTCAGCGTCTCCTCGCGACGGAAATTGCTTCCGTCGCGAGAAGAGGCGGGAGGAGGAAAGTCTTCCTCTCTCCCCGCTCTCTCTCTCTCCCGCCTCCCTCCCTCTCGAGCTCTCCCCGCATGCGGGCATATGCGCGCATGTAAATATGATGATGATGAAGAAGATGATGATCGTTAGAAGAAGAAGAAGACGACGACGACAGACTCGGTACCATGAGAGAGTTCCATGGCATCGTGGGGAGAAGACGCCGAAAGATCTCGTGGCACCCAGCTCGTCAACAACCCGAGTTATCGCTGTCACAGCTCGATTATCGTCTTATCGAAGTCGAACAAACGGGCGGAATCATCGACGCGAGAGTATCGACTGAGAATGGCCCGGGTGGAGGGTGGGGAATGGCCGAGCAAAGAGAACGAGTCTCTGCAGGGTAGGAGGTTGGGAAGTGGCAGGGCGTCGCAGCGGGGAGTTCCCCGTGGCGATGGATTCCGAATGCCTGCAGGAACAAAGGCGGGGGAGGGAGGGCGTGCGAGACAGTGGGGGGAGGGAGGGAGGGCGGGGAGAGTGAGGCGGGGGAGGGAGGGAGGGAGGGAGAGTGAGGCGGGGGGAGGGAGGGAGGGGAGGGAGGGAGGCGGGGGAGGGAGGGGCGTGCGAGACGGTGGGGGAGGGAGAGTGAGGCAGGGGAGGGAGGGAGGGAGGGAGGGGGAGGGAGGGAGGGGAGGGAGGGAGGGAGAGTGAGGCGGGGGAGGGAGGGCGTGCGAGACAGTGGGGGGGAGGGAGGGAGGGAGGGAGGGAGGGAGGGAGGGAGGGAGGGAGGGGAGGGAGGGTGAGACGGGTGGGGGAGACAGGCGGGGGAGGGAGGGAGGGAGAGGAGGCGGGGGAGGGAGGGAGGGAGGAAGGGAGGGGAGGGAGGGAGGGGAGGGCGGGCGAGACAGGCGGGGGAGGGGAGGGAGAGTGAGGCGGGGGAGGGAGGGAGGGAGGGAGAGTGAGGCGGGGGGAGGGAGGGAGGGAGGAAGGGAGGGAGGGGAGGGAGGGCGGGAGAGAGAGAGAGAGAGAGAGAGAGAGAGAGAGAGAGAGAGAGAGAGAGGCTGGAACGATGTGGCTGCCACATCGCTGCCACGTGGACTCTCCGCATTGTCCACGTCAACGGGACTTTTTTCTGGAAAAAAAAAGTTTAGACTCTTATGTGGACACTTGAAAAGTTCAGACTTTTATATGAGAAAATAAAAGTTGAGACTCATATCTGGACTTTTTAAAAAGTTTGGACTCATATCTGACAAAAAAAAAAGTTTGGACTCATATCTGGTACATTTGATAAAGTTCAGACTCATATATGATATTAGCCCCCAATAAACGGGGGAAAAATTCCAATTTTCCCCAGATTCCTTTTTTCCCGCCAATTTTCCCATCTTGGCTTTCTCTCTCCCATCGAGAGAGAGATTTTCGGCCTCCCTCTCTCCCTCTCTCTCTCTCTCTCTCTCTCTCTTTCATCGCCCAGCCCGGCCGACGCCACCGCTGCCTCCGCATCGCGCCACCGCCTCCCGCCTCCCGCCGAGGCCACCGCCCCCGCCGCCTCCCGCCGCCACAGCCGGCTCTCTCTCTCTGTCTCTCTCTTCCATTCCCGCCGGCTCGGCGAAATCGTCCCATTTTGCAGAAGAGTCAGAGAGGCATTGACTGAGCTCGATCTTACAGTAGAGGTGACTCCATTCCCGCCGGCTCATCATTCTCGAACTGCATTCCCGCTGGGTAACTCCTTTTATTTTCTTTTATTTGTTTCTCTAAAGAAATTATCGGCATCATCTACTGGGACAGCAGCATTCTAATGGCGCCGGTAAATGCAGAAAACAAATCGAGAGGGAGGGAGAGATAAACTTGCAACCACTGCCTCCTCTGGTTCCTTTCTGGACATTACTGGGCCTTTTATGGTCCATTAATTAGCAGCCATCGGATGGCTACTCAGCAACAATGGAGGGTGACATTGATCTTCACAATCTTGATCAGATTGTGATTTGTGACCGGCAGATTGGATCCCCAAAGCCAAACTCTGAAGCATATATTCAGTTTTCTTTGTTAGGGACGATATTTATGATCAGATCTCTTACCAAGATCTGATCTCTCTCTCTCTCTCTCTCCCCATGTTTTTCTTCAATTATTGATCAAATCTCTCAACATACGGTGCTATTATGATATTCTTTGACGGCTATCTAATTCTGTGATTATCTCCGCTCGCTGTCAAGATTGGAATCGCGGCCTTCTCCGGCTCCTTCCTCCTTTCCGACGTCATGGGGGACTTCCTCTTTTGTCTCTTTCTCTCTCTACTGTATTTAATGACCATGTGCCATCCGACCTAGAGAGAGAAACAGATGGAGATGTGGGAAGACATGACGTTTGGCGTTTTGTGCAGGAGAGGGAATATGGGAGGCGGACGAAGGGGAGGCGGAGCGGCTGAGAGGAGAAATAAAGGCAACGGAGGTTGAGCTGCGAGCGCGGTTAAAGGCGGAGGAGGAGGAGAGAGCGAAAAGAGAGAGGCAGATGGATATCCTCCGGCAGAGCCTGCGAATTCTGGCCGGCAAAAGGAAGAACTCCCGCTTCAGGAGGAACCTGAGAGCCTGAATCTACGTACATTATGTGACTACGGAAATCTCTGTCCTTTCCATCTATGTAAAGACATCCATAAAATCTGAGGAAGGCGAGAGAAGGACGAAGAATAGTAAGCATTGCACCAGTAATTTCATGCAGACTTCGGAATTTTCAGCACACTGCTCTTCATCTATTTCTGTATAAAAAACACCAATGAAAACGAAGCTTGTGAGAGAGAAAAATCTACTGCACCGGCGATCTGCTACTGCACCATCGATCGGTACCAGGGCGTGAGCGCGCGCACGCATCTATATCTCTCTCCCTCGATCCGAATTGCGTACGCCATCATGGAACCAGACGCTACGGAAAAAGCGTGCAGAAAAGATGAATCATCGTGGAGAAGATGAATAAGAGAGAGAGAGAGAGAGACCTCGAGCACAAGAGGTGCCAGGACTGCTAGAAAATCATAAATTTGCTCTTCTCTTAGAACAAAATATCGGCCTTATATCGCTTGAGGTGGAGAAGATGAAAAATGAAATTAAAGATCATTGAGGCACTTATATCGGCCTTTCATATGCAATCTTCAACCTTCTAAGAGAGAGAATGTAAGTGTCAAAACAAGGGGAAGAGAGAGAGCTCACTTTAGTTGACCGTAGGTGAGGAGAGAGAGATTAGATTCCTTGATACTGGGAATTAGGGAGGGGTTTCTGAACACACCCCTCACCTCCGAGACAATTCCGTGCAGCTGGCCGGCGACACAGTGCTTGATAGCCTTGCGGCGACCAGGGCTTCTTCATCGAGCCCACCATCTTCGCCGACATCCAGGTAGTCGACACTCCCCTTCTCTCTTGACGAGTCAAACCCCATCGTCAAGCTTCTTTCCTTCGTAGGACGACATGATCATCTCCATGGAGGAGATATTTGGACCCGTCATGTCTCTCATGAAGTTCAAGTAAGTGCTTTATAGAGAAAAAAAGAGAGATAGACATGATGGTTGACTTTCTGCGGTGGGACCAAGACGGTGGAGGAGGCGATAGAGAGGGGGAACAAGACGAGGTACGGACTGGCGGCGGGGATCGTGACCAATGACCTGAACACGGCGAACAGGGTGTCGAGGTCAATCCGGGCGGGCACGGTGTGGATCAACTGCTATTTCGCCTTGGACTCCGAAGTTCCTTTTGGCGGCTGGAAGATGAGCGGCTTCGGCAAGGACGACGGGCTCGCGTCACTGGACAGCTATCTGAACACCAAGGCCGTCGTCACCCCCCTCTTCGACTCCCCCTGGCTCTAAATCAATAAAAGCCTACGTTGTCGAATACTAAAACTTTTCATGAATTGCGAGCGAGAGTCGTGTTTGATTTCCTTGGTGAGCCGACCCGTGTTGGGGAAGGAGAAGTGGAGCAGGGCGTACCCTGGTGTATGCAATGACCATATTTGCCAAGGATGATGACTTGAGGTAGAAGATGCTTCACTCACCAAGCCGCTTTGTGGCGGAGGCGGTGGCGGTGGCGGAGGCGGAGGCGGAGGAGGTGGCGGAGCCTGAGGCGGAGGTCACTTCTTCTACTTCCCCGGAGGTGGGGGCGGATGCGGGAGCCGGGAGGGGGAGGCCAAGGCCTCGATCTCTTTTTCGGCGTTTGGATGGCTGATGGCTTATATACCGGTTGCCCGAGATTCCTTCGGGGCAACCGGTTGCCCCCGTGGGGTCGGATTCACGTATTCGTACCCGCACTCCACGGGCGGCTTACAGCATCCCGACTGCACCGCACTATCGCGATTCACTCCTTTTCTTTGGAGTATATCAAGAAAAAAAAGTGAAAAAATTAGAGGCCACTACGATGAGCGTTTGAGAGAGTTTTACGCTTCTACCTGTAGGGGGGAGAGATGGGCTTTGAAGAAGCGTTATCGGGAGATGAACTCCTGCGCGAGCTTAGAGCAGACTGCGGAGGAGCTAAGGCAGTTGCGGATGTAAGGCCATTTTGCAGTGGAAGTGACGTGATCCCTTAGCCAAGGGGAGAATTCGGAAAGCCGGTACTCTTTGAAGCCGGCGCCATGGACAACGTATGAGCCATCGGGGCGAGTGACGAAGAAAGCCAAGGACAGTAAGGCAACGAGGAGGACGATGAGAGCAGCCGTGGAAAAGAGGTACAGTGCGAGGAGGCTCTGAAAGTTCCAGTAGGCGCCTGCGAAACCGGCAAGAGAGACGAGGAAGAAGAGGATTCCGAGTATGAGAACTGGCCACTTGAGGAGGCGGATGCACTCGCTGTCGTGTTTGCTGGTCAGCCAGATACCCCATGCGATCACGGGTATTGAGGAGACATATGGGGAGGTGGCGGAGGCGGAGGCGGAGGTGGCGGAGGCGACTTCTTCTACTTCCCCGGAGGTGGGGGCGGATGCGGGAGCCGGGAGGGGGAGGCCAAGGCCTCGATTTCATTTTTCTTTTTTTTGGCATTTGGATGGAATCTGGGTTATATACCGGTTGCCCCAGATTCCTTCGGGGCAACCGGTTGCCCCCGTAGCAGAGTCCTTAATTGGGTTGCCCAGGATTCCTTCGGGGCAACCCGGTTGCCCCGATAGCAGAGTCCTATAAATTAAACCAAACAGCGTCCAAAATCTGGGCCCTCTGATGCCGCCATCCGTAAATTCAAAATTTGAATTTACAGGGGCCACCTCTCTCTCTCTCTCTCTCTCTGTACCTTTCTGTCGCGAGCGGGGGCGATCTCCTCGGCGACCCGTAGTTCTTCGCGGCTGCAATCGAACTCGCGGCGTCCTACGTCAACGGTAGGATTCGGGGCTTTCAAGCAGAGGCTCTCAAGCCGTTAGCTGGATTCGGTGATTCAAGTTCTCCGAACTGAACCGATCTCCTCAGAACTCAGGTTCCGGATTGCTGGTGTGTTTATCGATTTTTTCTTTTATTTCTTTTAAATCTGGTTGGTCTCCTCCGAGTGTGTGATTTTATTCGAGCAGATTCGTCTCGAAGGGGTTATACAAATCTCTCTTAATCAGATTTTTATTCTACTGTTTTGATCACATCTAATTTTGGTTGTATTCTGTTTAAGGTGGTTCTAGGATGGAATTGGGGTTGTTAGATGGATTCTCAGGGGTGATTAAAGGCATTTTAGATTTATATTTAGAGAGCTCATCATAGGTGATTCAATGGCCTGTTGAGAGGTCTGTTTAAGAAGTTTATCAGAAGTACCGGAAGTGGTTAAATGTTTGATGAGATTTCTCTTTTAGAAGTCTAAACTGAGGTGATTAAGGGGCTGTTTAGAGGTCTATTGTAGAAGTCTCATTAGAGGTCATTAGAGGGTTCATAAAGGCCATTTAGAGGTCTGATTAGAGGTGAATGGGCTGTGATAGACATAATTTTAGGACAGAAGTTGGTTTTCAGCGTTGATATCCGATTTGTCCTCACTAAATTTCTCTTAGATTGCCTATTGTTTCAACCGTAGTCTCTCGAATAAGGAAAAGCCCGCCTGAACTAAAAAATTGAATGCAGATTGAATAGGACAGTTCCTCTCTGTCGCTCTCCACGGCTCTCCTCCATTCGGAGACACTTCCCGTGTCTTGATCACATTTCTTGTAATGGTAACCGAGAAGAAGCGGCCTCTCCTGTCGAGCTCGGCGTACAACACGGCCACAGGCAATGCCGGACAGATGGGGATGGCAGGCCCCAGTGCCAAATCAATCGAAGAGACCTACCAGAAGAAGACGCAGCTGGAGCACATCCTCCTCCGTCCAGACACCTACATCGGATCTGTTGAGCGCCACTCTCAGGCGCTCTGGGTCTACGAAGACGATCAGATGATTCATCGCACTATCACGTATGTTCCGGGATTATACAAGATCTTTGATGAGATCCTGGTCAATGCCGCTGATAACAAGCAGCGCGATCCGTCGATGGACATGCTGAAGGTCGAGATCGATAAATCAGCGGGGAGGATTAGCGTCTACAACAACGGGGATGGGATTCCGGTTGAGATTCACAAGGAGGAGGGAGTTTATGTTCCGGAGCTTATTTTCGGCCATTTGCTCACTAGCAGCAATTACGATGATGCTGTGAAGAAGACCACGGGAGGGCGGAATGGGTACGGTGCTAAGCTTACTAATATTTTCTCCACTGAATTTATTGTCGAGACTGTAGACGGTAAGCGGCAGAAGAAATACAAGCAGGTACCAAAACTTGATCCTCTGCTCGCCACTTTATCTTTCGATGTCTTATTTTTTCCCTATCTTTCATTGCACTGATCTGGATGGATTTTTAGATTTTCTCAAACAACATGGCGATCAAAGGTGAGCCTATCATCACCAAATGCAAAGATGGAGAGAATTGGACGAGGATCACATTCAAGCCAGACTTGCCGAAATTTAATATGACTGAGCTAGAAGACGATGTGGTCGCTCTGATGAAGAAGCGGGTTGTAGATTTGGCTGGAACGTTGGGTAAGACAGTCAAAGTCGAACTGAACGGGCAGAAGTTGCCCGTCAAAACGTTTCAGCAGTACGTCGATCTGTACCTAAAGTCTGTGGACAAGAACAAGGCTGAATCTCTCCCAAGGTCTGCCAGTTCTTCAAGCCTTCGTTTCATTCATATGCTATTGAATTCCCTTTACTCGTTCTCTGATCAAGTCTTCTATCGGATAGGATATATGAAGCGAACGACAGGTGGGAGGTTTGTTTCTCGCTAAGTGAAGGACAGTTTCAACAGGTAAACGTCAATATATCCTCCGACATATCTAAATTCATCATCAATGAAATAAAGAACTGCCTCATTTCTCCATCTTACCAGTCCTAAAATCAATATCTCCCTTCAATCGATGGAGTTCTCTGTATAAGAGTGTCGTTCTAGTGGTTTTAAACCCTTCATAACTGTCTGGCGGTTATACAGGCGACTGTTAGTATTATATGAATGCATAAATGCAGGACAAGATTACCGTCGCCTCCATATTTTTTCAACTCCTCCATTTTTCTTCTTTCATTCCTGGTAACCTGATTAATTTATGGCCGTTATGAATCAAA
The DNA here is from genome assembly GCA_024174645.1 of Lemna minuta. NCBI lineage: Eukaryota > Viridiplantae > Streptophyta > Magnoliopsida > Alismatales > Araceae > Lemna > Lemna minuta. The sequence goes on along the minus strand of CM044116.1, from coordinate 4,083,858 downwards.
TCAGGTCAGCTTTGTCAATCGAATTGCCACCATCAAAGGAGGAAGCCACGTGGAATACGTAACTAGTCAAATCACCAACCATATCACGGCCATCGTGCACAAGAAAAACAAGACGGCAAATCTTAAGCCACACATGGTGAAGAATCACGTGTGGGTATTCGTCAATGCTCTGATCGATAATCCCGCGTTTGATTCACAAACCAAGGAGACATTGACTACACGTCAGGGAAGCTTCGGTTCTAAGTGTGAACTCTCCTCATCATTCCTAAAGAAAGGTTCGGACCCTCCATCGACTGTAAATATTTAAGTTCCTTTTCAAATTTTTTGTTTGTAAATTTCCAAGTTGAATCTCAACACATAATGGATTGTTGTTCATGATGAAGTCGCGGAGTCAGGAATTGTCGACACTCTTCTATCATGGGCGGACTTTAAACAGAGCAAGGATCTCAAGAAAACTGACGGGACGAAGCGGCAGAGACTTGTTGGCCTTACTAAACTTGAAGACGCCAACGAAGCTGGCGGCAGGAACTCAGAAAAGTGTACACTGATATTGACGGAAGGAGATTCAGCAAAGGCTCTTGCAGTGAGTAATCAGTGTCATACGCTGATCCGTTTAGTATCTCTATATGTCAAAAATTCATTTTGAACATAGTCGTATGCGACTTAACAGTATTTGAGGCCATGTTTTTGTATATCTTCATATAGCCATGTTATCAGTAATTTAGCTTTCAAATGGGCCAATTTTTGCGATCATCTTGTAAAATATTTTCAAATGCTCGGTCAATGTTTCAGATGGCGGGAATATCTGTTGTGGGCCGGGACTACTATGGAGTTTTCCCTTTAAGAGGAAAGCTCTTAAATGTAAGGGAAGCAAGCCATAAGCAAATCATGGAGAACGCAGAGATTCAGAACATTAAACAAATTCTTGGGCTTCAGCACGGGAAGCAGTACGAAAGTGTGAAATCCCTCCGATATGGGCATCTCATGATCATGACAGATCAGGTATTTTGCCATAGAATTGCGCGTTGATATCTGATCAAATTCTTTAGATATTGAAATGTCGTGAAAATTCTTGGGCAGGATCATGATGGGTCTCACATTAAGGGACTGCTTATCAACTTCATTCACTCGTTTTGGCCTTCCTTGCTCAAGGTACCGACGTTTTTGGTCGAGTTCATTACTCCGATTGTGAAGGTACGTTCAAATTTGCCATCGTAATCTAACAGTTTATCACTGATTTTATACTTATTCATGTGATCGTGAAATTACATTTTCGTCAGGCGACCAAGAAAGGTAACAAAAGGGATATGGAGGTGTTGTCTTTCTACTCTATGCCCGATTATGAACTGTGGAAGGAAACACTCGGCGATGAGGCAAGATCATGGAAAATCAAGTATTATAAGGTTTGATTAACGTCTATTCGCGTCTATGGAACCCTTTGCTTTTCTTCGACTTTAGCTTACCTTTATCTTCAGGGGTTGGGCACAAGTGACTCGAGCGAAGGAAGGGAATACTTCAGTAATCTCGGTAAACACAAGAAAGATTTTGTCTGGGCCGACGAAGAAGACAATAATGCAATTGAGCTTGCATTCAGTAAGAAGAAGATCGAAGAGAGAAAGAACTGGCTTCGGCAGTTCGAGGTAATCGAACTTCATCCATCCATGCAAGATCCTATCTCTCTCCCATTTTAATGCTGAGTCTTTCATTCTTTTACCTGGCAGCCGGGCACTTGCCTTGATCAGAGAATGAAACATATCAAGTACAGGGATTTTGTCAACAAGGAGCTCATTCTGTTCTCCATGGCTGATCTGCAGCGTTCCATCCCTTCCGTGGTGGATGGCCTCAAACCCGGTCAAAGAAAGATATTGTTTTCCTCCTTGAAAAAGAAAATTATCGAAGATATTAAGGTATTTTTTCTAGGCACGTGACTATATCTACGATACCAAACCTTCATCTCACCAATATGCACAACAGGTGTCACAATTCTGTGGCTATGTATCGGAGCATTCGGCATACCATCATGGAGAGCAGAGTCTGGCCACTACTCTACAGGGCATGGCCAATGATTTCGTGGGCAGCAATAACATCAATCTCTTAGTGCCTTCTGGGCAGTTTGGTACACGATTAAGGGTACGAAGAACAATAAAGTGATGGATTTAAAGATTTAAAATAATTCAATGTCTTTGTTTAGGGTGGAAAAGATGCGGCACACTCCAGATACATCTTCACCCGTTTATCATCTGTCACGAGATTTATATTCCACAAAGACGATGATACTCTCCTGGATTATCTGAATGAGGACGGGCAATCTATTGAACCCTCCTGGTAATTTTTCTTGACGTCTAAATATCTTGAAATGTTTCTGTGAACTTCATCCTCATCTTTTGTGTAATTTTTGAAATTGTTTATTCAGGTACATGCCCATTATTCCCATGGTGCTCGTTAACGGAAGCGAAGGTATTGGAACGGGATGGAGCTCCTTCGTTCCAAATTACAAACCTCGGGATATATTAGCCAACATCAGACGACTGATCAACGGAGAAGAGATGGTACCCATGACGCCATGGTACAAGGGTTTTCAGGTTAGGAATCTCTAGATCAAGTAGTCTGTACGAAGTATCGCTTTTTTGAATTTTATTACTGGCTTTAAATTAGGGTACGATCGAGAGAACGTCCTCAAGAGAGGCCGGCGCGACATATACCATTAGTGGTATAATAGAAGAAATCGATAGCACCACGTTAAGGATCACAGAACTCCCTGTCCGCCGATGGACCCATGACTATAAAGAGTTCCTCGAGTCGTTGGTCACTGGAAATGAGAAGACGAAGGAGCCCTTTATCAAGGTAAGTTTTTGATCAATACATCACGCATGTATATTTGATCGCCGAATGGTACGACGTCATTTCTTTAAAACAGGATTATAGGCAGTACAGCGACGATAGATCGGTGAACTTCGAAGTGTATTTGTCGGAGGAGAATCTGAATGCCGCCAGAGAAGAAGGGCTCTTGAAGAAATTCAAACTCACGACCACAATCAGCACGAGCAACATGCATCTCTTCGACCCTAACGGCACCATCAAGAAATACGATGACCCGGAACAGAGTAAGTCAACTCCACGACCATCCTCTCTTAGCAACCCAACGTTGACTGTTTTACATGACTTTTTGCAGTCCTGGAAGAGTTTTTCCATTTGCGGTTGGCCTTCTACGAGAAGAGAAAGGTACGTTTGCAAGTCCATCGATCGCAAATTTTCCTTTCGAAGCAAAAAAAAAAAAAACTTTTTTATAAATATTTGTTGTACAGGGGGCGCTTTTAGCGATTCTGGCAGCGGATCTCTTGAAGCTAGATAACAAAGTGAGGTTTATTCTTGGAGTGGTCAATGGAGAGATTCGATTGATGGGGAGGAAGAGAGCAGAGCTTCTGCAAGAGCTACATGAGAAAGGGTTCTCTCCGATGCCCAGCAAGCCCACAGTTTCGGATGCGACGGCTCCTGATGAAGATGAAGAAGTGGGGGGTCCGCAAGGCACCGATCTTCGTAAGGCTTACTTGTATCTTCTCTCTATTCCCGCTGAATCATTCACCTTCGAATTGGTGGAGAAGTTTCGCGGTCAGAAGGCGAATCTAGAGAAAGAAGTTGAAGAGCTCAAAGCTACGTCTGTCATGTCTCTCTGGTTGAGAGATTTAGAGGCCTTTGAGCAGGCGCTTGATGCCTTCGAGAAGGTTAGTTTTTTGATTTCGTTCTTGAGAAATAAATATAAGCTTTATTGAATTTGTGGAATAATTGAAATTATCGTTCTAGGAAAGGGAAGAGGAGCTTGAATCGGTCAAACAGAAGGTCAACCGGGGCGGGGTTCTTACTGGCCCTTTAAAGGCTCAAACCAAACAGAGAAATAGTTCGAAGGGAACGGCCAAGCCTAAGGCCGCCGCCACTAAGAAAGCCCCGGCAAAGCGTGCTCAAGCAAAGAAAATCGAAGAAGAAGACGAGGAAGAAGACGAGGAGATTCTCGATTTGAAGAACCGTCTCGCGCGGTACGACATCAATTCTCCGCCGGAAGACTTGACGTCGGTGGAGGAATCGGGCAAGACTCAGCTGCCCACGGTCAACGAAATCTCCGACGAAGAGGAAGACCAGATGCAAGAAGACGGAGTTAGAAAAAAGCCGAACGCTAAAGCCGGTCCGACGGGGAGACGCGGCCGCCCCGCCGCCTCCAAGAAGCCGGCCCAGGCCAAGGCGTCGCCGGAGAAGAAGGTGAGGAAGATCCGTCCCTCGCCCTTCAACAAGAAGAGCGGCTCAGTCCTGGGCCGGGCAAGTTCAAGCTCATCGAGCGAGGACAGTCCAGTTGAAAAGGCGGTACAAGCGGCCCCAGCCCGGCCGGTGCGGCCCAGCCGGGCGGCGCCAGCCAAGAAGTTCGTCGTTCTGTCGGACTCCGAGAGCGAAGACGTCCCCGACGACGATGACTCTGACTTCGACGAGGACGAAGACTGAAAGCGGCAAACTTCATATTGTCCGTACGGGAGAGACGAAAGGTAGCGAACCTGAAGAAAGCTCGTGTGGCAGTGTGATGAAACCGCCCGCGGGTCCCGAATGCTCTTAACCTCGACTTTTACTGGTGCATTTTCTTCCCGCGGGGACTTTCTTTTTATGAACACTTCTTCTCACCGGCGACTTCTGCCTCTTCTTCTCATCTGGGAGAAAGAAAATAGGGGGCCGTAATGAGCTGACTGACTCGCCGGGCCAAAGGAATCCACCTCCACCTCAGCTCCGCAGCTTCAGCTTCGCTCCTTAAACGCCGTAGCTTGCTCTAGAGCTCGGGGTTTTCTGGTGGCGTTTTGGACGAGCAACTGACAGAGAATGCAGGTTTGGAAAATGGCGAAGGAGCAGAAGAGGAAGCTTTGCAGTTGAAGTAGAAAACGCACGAGATGCTCCATCCTCTTTGGGGGATGATTGGAGTTTACATGATCGGTTCCGATGCGAGAGAAAAATTGACGCCGTTGGGGGATGATTTGGGAGATGGATTTCGTTGATGTGGACTTTTGAGTTTCATCATCATCAACATCATCTGTTCTTATCATATCATTATTAGTACCATCATTGACAGCTTATTGCCAGTTCATCATAATTGCTGCCGCCACCATCATCATCGTTATTATCATCATTTTCATCTCATCGTTAATTCATCATTTCTTTCATCATCGCAATCATCATTTCTCTCTTGTCATTCATTCATTACTACCATTATCATCATCATCATCTTATCGTTAGCCCGTCATCATCCTCTTTTTGTTTTTTCCTAGTTCATCGTCATTTGGATCACCTCCACACCTTACTATTGTTAGTTCATCATTATTGTTACCGTCTTACTGTTATTATTTTGTTATCATGATCATCATTTAATCATGATCCTCATCATTTTGGTAGGAGTGTGAATGCATCTATATTAATTATCATCATTGCTATTATCATGGTTTCCATCATCGTAATCTTTCGTTGTCATCATCATCATCATCATTGACATGGGGTATTTAGTCCATCATTGATATAACTATCATCACGGGCAGTGCCACCATAATCTTCCATCATTTCCATCATTGCTTTTATCATCATCACAACTATCTCCTATTCTCCGTTCTCAACAGGATTACATCGCTGCCATGACATGATAGTCGTGGGAGAGGACACGTCCTCCGGCATGAAGGAGTAGGTGATGTCACAACTATCTCCTATTGTAGGGAATTCTCAAGTCTTGTAGAAGATATCTTAGCCATGGAACTTCATCAATTCCCTTGGATATTGCTAAGAATTCGACTTCAGTACTTGACATGGAGACAATATTTTGTTTCTTGCTTCTCCATGTTACAAGATTTCCACCTAAGAAGGTATAATATCTTGTTGTAGACATGCGATCAAGTAAACAACCAGCAAAGTCAGAATCAATGTAAATTAATAGGTCAAGATTACCTTGCTTCCTGAAAGGTGATGCCCAATCCAACGGTTCCCTTGAGGTACCTTAGTACCCGAAAGACAGCTTCAAAGTGATGCTTCTGTGGGCTGTGCATAAATTGACTCAGCACATTCAGTGCATATGAAATATGAAGTCGAGTATGGGATAAATATAACAATTTTCCTACCAATTCTTGATATGAGCTGATCTCTACCCTCGGGTCATCTTTAGTTATAGTTAGCTTGTGATTAGATTCTATTGGCGTGTCGTTAATTCTGCTATGAAGATGTTTAGTTTGTTCTAATAGTTCGAGAATATACTTATGTTGAGTCATAAGTATACCTTTACTTGATCGGGCAAATTCGATACCTAGGAAGTATTTAAGTGGTCCTAAGTTTTTAATTGCAAATTGTTTAGATAGTTGAGACTCTAATTCCTTAATTTCTACGGTTCAGTTGCCTGTGATGATGATGTCATCCACATAGACAATAAGTAGCACAACTCCCCCTTGAGGAAAGTGCCTAAAGAATAAAGTGTGATCACCATTGCATTGCCTGTATCCTAGGGACTTTAGAACTTGACTGAATTTTCCAAACCAATCTCGGGGAGACTGTTTTACCCCATAAATTGACCTTTTCAGTCGGCACACTTTTCCTTGTGTCGCCTCATTTTCATAACTCGGAGGCACTTGCATGTAGATCTCTTCTTTAAGATCTCCATATAAGAATGCATTTTTAATATCATATTGAAGTAATTCCCTAATCCAAATTTACTGCAATCGATATCAGCCCTCGAATTGTGTTCATTTTTGCCACAGGAGCAAAAGTCTCCTTATAATCTATGCCATAGGTTTGAGTATACCCAACTAACCTAGCCTTCTAACGTTCTAGGCTACCGTCTGAGTTGCACTTAATAGTGTAAACCCATCGACACCCTACTGGTTTCTTCCCATCAGGTAAATCCACTAGTTCCCAAGTCTGATTTTGTATTAAGGCTAACATCTCATCATCCATTGCTTGTTTCCAATTTGGATTCTTTAAAGCTTCTTTTGTGTTTTTTGGTGTCTTAATATTCTGTATAGTTGTCAAAAAACACTTATAACTAGGAGATACTTGTTGATAATCTAGATAATTTACCATATCATAAGAAAGAGGTTTCATACAAGATCGTGTTCCCTTCCTTTTGGCCATGGGCCATTCGTCATCGTCCCCACTATCCTTTATTTCAATCTCAGAATTTGAAGAATTTAGACTCTCCACTATTTTCTCTTTTGCAGGAGGGGCCTTTTCTGTGGCATCAAGTTCCTCGTGAGTAACCTTCGTTAATTCCTCAATTGTTTTCTTCTTCCTCTCATAGAATTTGGGATAATGCTTAAATTGATGCTCTCCCTCTTTTGACCCTAAAGGCATTTCATCTGATCCTACTGCCTAACTGGGATCTATCATCACCACATCCTTAACAAGAGCACCTTTGTCCAATCTAGTTTCATTAATATATACTATAGGACTTTCTAAGATTAGTGGAATGTTATCATTCTCCTTATCTGTGGGAAAATCCGGTAAGTTAGTGAGAAGTAGGTCACTTTGTTTGGGTTGAAGGGAGTAGAAATAAGTGTTTTCATCGAAGGTAACATCTTTTGACACAAACACTCTCTTGGTGGAAGGGTGGTATAATTTATACCCCTTTTGGGTATTTGAATACCAAATAAATACACATCTATGAGCTCGAGGAGATAATTTGTCTTTATTAACATCATGAAACAGAACATAACCTATACATCCAAAAGTTCTCAATTTTAGATTTTCCCTTTGCTGAATATTTGGAAATTTTGCCTTTAAAACTTCAATAGGGCTTTTCCAATTGAGCACCTTAGCTGGTACTTTATTATTTAAGTATACAACTGTCAATACGCCGAAGCCCCAAAGGCTCCTTGGCATATTTTCAGCAATCATTAAGGTTCTACATTTATTCATAATGTCATCTATTTTCCTCTCAGCAAGTCCATTTTGCTGCGGAGTATAAGGACAAGATGTTTCATGTCTTCTTCCCTTACTTTCAAAGACTTCTTTCAGATCAGTATTACAGAAATCTCTCGCATCATTAGTTCAAAATCCTTTGATTTCTATGTCAAATTGTCTCTTGATCATGTTGCAAAAGTTTTCCAAAGTTTTTGTTATTTCTGATTTCTGTTTTAGTAGAAATACCCAAGTCCTCCTGCTAAAGTCGTCTACATAAATCAAGAAATACTTAAAAGGCATTGATGTTAGTTATTGGGGTTGGATCCCAAAGATCACAATGTATTAGGTGAAATGGTTCTTGACACCTAAGATTAGAAATATGGTATGTCCCATCCTTTGGTGAATTCTTATAATCTCCCCCTCAAAAACAGAGCTGAAGGCAGTCACCTTGTGTTCCACTTCCCTTCCATCCTTGGAGGCCTCCTAAGGTAGGAAGTACAACCCTTGCTAGAGTCTAGCCAGCCCAATCTTCTACCCGTGAACCTTATTACACAAAACAACACTTAAGCCATCAAATAATACAATATGTTCTTTATTCTTGGCAAGTATTTGAACAAACACAAGACTTACAAAGAGTCTAGGTATGTATAATACTTGTATCAGTAATCCTATCGGTCCAAACTTGATGGTACCGATACCTTCTACCGGTAATAAGGTACCATCAGCTGTTTTAACATGTCTTCCTTTATCTAAAGGAGTAAAGATCATAAAATTCTCCTTAATGGAAGTCATATGATATGTAGCTCCAGAATCAATAATCCAAGCTTCCTTAATAGATTTATTTGAAACCCAAAAAATTGATAAATCCAATAAAATTTTGGTTTTACCTGATCCAACCAATGAAGTAGATCCTATTACAGATCTAGAGGAAGTCAATAGATTCTTCAATTGTTGCATTTCCTTTCAGACAAGTCTCTAGACCTCTTGTGCGATGGCCTACGATGAGGTGGACCCGAGTTGACTTCCTTCTTGACTAGATCCTTCCACTATATGAGCTTGACCCATATGTGGAGGCCTTCCATGCAACTTCCAGCATTTGTCTTTGGTATGGCCTCTCCTTTTGCATTAGGTACAAGAGGGGCCATCTTTTCATTGCTTCTCTTGGCCTTTGTCCTGCCCACGTGGATTGTAGGAAGAATATTGAATTTTTTGAGAATTACCTCCTTGGTCAAAGACAAAGGCTGAAGCATCAGGGTTGGCTCTCATCTATTGAAGTCGACCCTCTTCTCTAACTAATGCATCACCATTGTCATCAAGAGTTTTTTTTATGAGTTCCACTGTTGTAGAGTTGACTTCGAAGACCTTCAAATTCTGTTCGTAGGCCTTCAAGAAAATGATAGATTCTATCTTGTACAACATACTCCCACTGAAGTGTGTTATATTGTGGCGGTCTGTAGAAGTCAAGCTCATAGTAAATTCAGCTCAACTCATTTGTATTTTCCATCACAAAGTTATCCCCTTGCTGTAGTGCATTTGCACAGTTGACCAATGAGGAAATCTTACTAGCATCATTCTTCTTTGAGTAGAATTTATGAACGACTTCCCAGATCTCTTTCGCCGTCATGTATTTGACGAACTTGTGAAAATAATCAGCATTCATGGAGTCGAGAAGCCACGATCGCACAATCTGCTCCTCCACTATTCATCTCTTGTACAGAGGATCCTCAGAAGGAGGCACATCTTGAGTGAGATGAGGCAGTAAGGACCTGGGGCTTAGAGCTTGGTCTACCACCATCTCCCATAGATAAAGATTGTGGCCATTTAATTGGCTCCTTGGAGCCACCACTAGAAGCTGAGCGAGCCATTTGTCAATCATCGGAAGAGAAATCTCATTCTTTTTGGAGCTCGAGGAAACTTCAGCTTCAGAAATAGGATTAGTTGACGAACTGGCCATTGGATCTGATTATGCCTCACGATCTGATGGCTTCTCTTGAGGAGAACCTCCTACTGAATCTTCTCGAAGAGATGATCCAGCGTTAAGATCGACTGCTGTTGTTGATGGAGAGCTTTCCTCGTCAAGCTGGCTCTGATACCATGACAAAAGTTGACAATATCTCTTTTGTAGAAGGAAGAGAGAGAGAGATGCAAAATCTTAGAGGAAGTAAGTTAGAGCAGAAAAGAGTTGTTATTTCATTCACACAAAAGATATTTATAGTGTACACGTGAGGGCCTGAACTAGCCGTTGTGATACTTAAATGTCACATCATAACGGCTAGTTTTGACTTTAGGACATAAATGATGGGATCTGAAGTTGATAACTTTATGAAATTTTGATCAAAACATCAAATGCAGTGGAAAACATTGAATCAGACATTTAAAATACCAAGCCACCAAGAATAGATGATCCTATCATCTAGTAGGAATGAGAAAACATACTTATTGGGTTTCCTTGAAGGACTCTTAAAGCTATTCAAGTGTCTACCCTCTAGCGGTATCCACACAGTCTCCGGATGGTTGGATCTCCTCTTCAAAGCTCTTCACGAAGAGAGAAAGAGATGAATGAAGAGAATTCCCACAAGGCTTGCATGGGCACCTTCAGTTGTGGTCGTCCTCCCCTATTTATGGACATTGGGTATGAGGGATTTTCATAAAAACCTTCATAATTATGTCTATATCCACCAACATCCATACACCTTATCTGTGTGACCCTCTAGGTCCATATATCTCACTAGTTAATAACTCTATAGACCAAATAACACTTTATTGGTCAACCTTGATTAATTATCCACATCCACATATAGATTAATTAATCAAGAATCGATTTAACCCAATCGACAGGTTGAGTTGCCAGCCCGTTGGGTGCCAAGCTACACCACGTACACTATGAGATATGGAGTATGTAAGAAACTCACTCATGGAACCTTCCCCTCATTGATTACCATGTATGTATAATCCTTCATCCACATTAGACTCATGAATGACTTAGGGTATGGTCAACTGTCAAACCCTAATCGGTCACTCAAGTTAGTACTGATGCGTGTAGAAATCATCGATAACTCCTCTGATATTTCTTCTACCTTGGCCAAGGATTTCTTCGCATCTCATTCCTTGAGTCAATCTCCTCAAATACCGAGGGTGGATGATCTCATCTTGATCACACAATCATCTTCGTCGACTTCATGTCGTATCTAATATATGATGTTTTAGATATCCCGTGGCTAAGGGATTCGTAAGTCATAATCAAAACACAATCTTCTATCCACAAGATGTCTTTGGTGTCTCAAGTCAAAGGACCGCATACACAACTATGACATGAATCAACCTGATTGACAGTTAGGTATAAAACCATTTAGGGATTCATACGGACCAATTCAATAAACTATTTCTCCAAAGATTACCTACTATCTATCCTTAGTGTCTTCACACCGATGGCTATAGGATCAGCCATACTCATCATATGAGTTGGATTAGATAGTGATATTTGATAAGTCCGAAATATGAATGCAATGCATCGTTGTTCTTTTGTTCAGACTTAATCAATAAAATGTGTATAATAGAATTTCCCTTAAAATTTGCAAATATCAAAATTTGTGGCTAAGGGGTTGAATCCAAGGGAAGTTGCGACAATAATTTCCTTTTTTATGTATATATTCAAGACAAAAAAAGAGAATTATATGAAATGAATTGCATTTTCAAATTATAAAGACATACTAAAATCAAGAAACAGCCGCTATCATGTTCTTAATCGGACTTCTCTTCTTCTATTTTCTGTTTACACTTCTTTTCAGAAATATATTTTTTATTTATCAGCTATATCAAGAATATTAATCTCCTGATTCGGTTCCTGCAGATAATTTCTAGCCTGATTTATCGAATTTTATTTTCCACATAATCTTTAATTCAATCTAAACTTTATTATCAATTTTTTTTTGTCTTTCTTAGTCTTTTTAAATGTATTTGTTAATGTCTTAATATGGCTTAGGAATTAATATTTCTGTTTCACGAATTAATGCAGAATTTATTGGTAATATGATGTTGCTGTTTTCATAGTGATATGCAGAATAGTAGATTACTGAATCTACATCAAGAGAAACTAAAGAAAAATCTAACTAACAAAATGACTTTGTAGTTTTAAAATTCACAGCTGAATAAAAAGAAAAGAAACAAGGCTAAGACTAAAACAAAAGAAATTTCATTTATTACCTTTTTTAAGCTTTTCTTAATGAGAAAAATAACTCTCCTGAAATCAGCGAAATTGTCATAAGCAATTCAGACTTAACAATTCACTTAAACTCATTGATTACACTAATAAAGGACCAAAGAAATGATGAATTAGAGTCTCAAACAAGAAATAACAAGAAATGATTCACTTCAAAAGAAAAGAGAAAGGACCAAAAAAAATGAAATTAAAAAAATGAACGTCGAGTATCTACACTGAATTATTCAATTCGGAAAAGAAAAGAAAATAAAAAAAAAGAAAAAGAAAAAGAATAACCGAAACACTGAATTAAAATGCAACATCTAGAGTCTATACCGAAGATTTCAAATCGAAAGAAAATAGAAGAACATAAAGAACAGCAAAATAAGCCTAAACAAAAATTTTAGAACTAAACCTAATCCCCCAAACCTATTTATAGATGTTGATCGGAGAAATCGACACGATTTGAATGCTCCTGATCATCACTACTTCACAATGGAACTTTTCTTCCCGTTGTGTCCTCCAGGCCGAGCTCCCTCGGGCGAGAAATCAAGAACGACGCTCTCCCACGCCTTCTTCTTCCTCTTAATCTGTTTCAAAATCGCGATGCCCTCTCTTTTGCGAATTTGTTACTTCTCTTAGTGAGCATTGCTCTGCACACGCGTCTGTGCCACACGCTGTGATTGGTCGGCGTCATGTCTTCTTCCATCTGATTGGTGGAGGACGACTTGTGTGTCTTCACCGCGTACCCCCCAGGTGAGCTAACATTTAACTGTGTACACGTCGCGATGTACGCAACCTTCTTCTTTGTCGTGTGATTGGCTCACACGATTCACATACATTTCATGTCCATAATACCTCAAAAACACATAAGTACAAATCGGCCCATTAAGGGCATTATTGATATAAACTGAAAATTGAAGAAACTTTAGAAAGTAATTATTTCTGAAAAAGAAAAGATTATTTCATTTAAAGTATATGCTAAAAAAATTGTGGATTATCCTATCCAACAATTGCTAATAAAGTATTTATTTTTGAAAGTAATTATTACTTAAAATTTCTCATAACAGCCCTAATTATTTGTAATTAACTACATTTTAAAGTGCAATGATAGTGTTAATTCCAAACATAACATCATGATATCATGCAAAATAATTGTTGATTTAAAACATTCAATGACCAAAATGCAAATAAAATGGATGGTTTAGAGTATACTTTTTGCCTATTATCACTATTCTTTCTTGATAATTCGATGTCCTTCTCGAATATCCCACGAATAGTAATGTTTAGAACATATGTTTAAAGACTAGTGATCACTATAGTATGATCTCATCATAATTCACTTAGTCATTGCACATGCTCATGGACTTCATTACAAACATCACACAAGAATGACAATGAATAAATTTCATTTCAATGAACATAAACAAGATATATGAAAGTGTGATTAGCTTATAGGCCACATAATATTCATCAATAAATACATAAAATCTAATATCTGCTAGGTTATAAAGGCATCGACGGTAAGATGACAAGCCAAGTTAGTCAGGGGACTGGTTCTGGGTTGACTGAGTCAATAGGACAACAAGTCAATAGTCAACAAGTCGACAAGTCAATCGTCAGTACTTAGGCTTTATTCTTAACACCCGCATCCCCCGCAAGATCCCAGCCCACCTCCTCTCTACCTTCCTTTCCCTCCCTTCCTCTTCCACTCTTCATTTTTCATGACACTTTATCTGCCTTGCTACCATGTTTCCAATCGTCCATAGTCATTGAAAAAAAGAAAGAAATCAGCAGCCATGCAACATGCAAATTCATAAATTTTGGAATAATATTTTTAAAAATTAGACCACATAACATTTATGAAGATTTTGATAACAAAAAGCGTTTGATCTTCAAAATGCCTAATGCTTATCCACTCGATTTGCCTCTTAAATGTTCAACTATCGAGTGGCTTTAGAAGCTTCAAGGTCAGAAGGCACCACTTGGCAATGATATTGAAGGGCTAACTGTTGACACTATTTGAATAGATGCAACAATCTACTCTTCCATACCTTTCTCTGTGGGCACCTTCTAACCGAGGAGATTTTTCTTTTTGAATGACTCAATGGCCAAGTATGGAAGGTGCATATGGAGCAAATTGGAATACTGTTGACTAACATTTTCCTCTGTGTCATCGTATTGCTTGATGGTGCCATTTGAATCAAAGGGAATCCTATTGCTTGTACTGATTGTGGTCATCAGCTTGAATTCCTACATGAGGCTATCTTGTTTGGCGGCGTTCAAATTCTCCTATGATAAATGCACTTTGAGGTTGATCGATCTAACCTTGTTTTTATAGAAAATGAATTCATACAATTACGATCATCAAAATTACATCCTAATGGATTTATGAAAAACTTACCTTAACAAAGGGCTCTTCTTGTGTTATATGGTTCTGTCATAGTACCAGAATTTAGTGAAACCCTAAACATATACCCTAACTTCGGTTAGGGCGACAATGACGGTAATGCCCAGTGGACGTTTGATTAAACCTATAGTTTCGGTGACAGATCGTCAAAGCTCATCTCCAGGGACACTATGCTCTTTTTCTCCAATGACCAATGAATCGAAGAACTCTTTATAATCATGTGTCTATGATGAGAGATTATGATCCAGCCGTCCATCTCAAGATAAACGGAGGAGGCGTATTATTTAGTTGAAGAATAAGTGACTTAATCGCAACCATTCGTGTCTAGGAGCTATAACGGCGATACACGCGCCACGTGGACAAACCGTTACGACTGTTTGATTTTCTTTTCTTTTATAAATAGGTGTTTGTTGTAATGCCCAAGAGAGAGCCCAGTAATACGTGAGTTGTTGAGTGTTCTTGAATTCTTGAGTGTAGTGTGATTCTTTGATCTCTTTTTTTGTATTCGTCAACTCTCCTCTGATTTTCGCATCCAAAGCAAGCGTAATATTGCCAACAAGTGGTATCGGAGCTTTGGTCTACAAAATTTATATGTGGAGATGACGAAGAGAGGAGGTTCAACTAATCAAGATTCTAACACTGCAATTCAAGAGATTATGCCGAAGATTGAAGCTGTGACGAATTCGATCTTCTTACTAACATCCACGAACTATCGTCTTTGGGCGATGAGGATGTAAGTGTACTTGGAAGCTCACAGATAATGGGAGGTAATCACCGGAATGGAGACCAACCGAAAAAAAGATCGACATGCACTTTTGGCGATTCTAAATTCCGTCTAAGAATTAACAAGTTTCCAATTGGATGTCAAGAAAACTGCAAAAGAGAATTGGGAAATAATTTGGATACTCCATGTGAGAGTTGATCACGTCATATAATAAAAAAATACAATTGCTACGATGAGAGTTTTAGAATCTTGTGATGAAAAAAGATGAGAAGGTAAGTGACTTCTCTTCACGTTTTACCAAGATCATTTCTGAATTAAGAGATATGGGAGAGATACTAGAGGAGAAAGAAGCAGTGGCAAAACTTCTCCGATCAATGCCAGTTAAGTATGACTCTCTAACCTTCTCTCTTAAACAATTTGGAAACATGAGAGTTTTTAAGTGTTGATGAAGTGATCGAGTCTTTGAGAGTACATGAACAGAGACTTCAAGAAAGAGGATCCAAGGAAGAACAACCACAACTCAAGGTGCCCAAACAAGTATTGTGGGATTTATCTCCTTTCTTCTCTTTCTCTCTTGGTGAAGAGCTTTGAAGATGAGATCCAACCATCCAGAGATTGTGTGGATACCAATAGAGCCTAGAAACTTGAATAACTTCAAAAACTCCATCAAGAGAACCTTTTAAGTATGTTTACTCATACATACTAGATGTATTATTGGTGCCTTAATAGTTTGAATATCTGATTCAATGTATTCCTTTTTCGTAAGGACTATCACGAAATCTCACAACTCCCGTGTAAGTCTCATCAAGTGATTGATAGAAGGACCTCATATCAGTCATATGGCTGTCGCACCAGTGTCAAGATACCACATATCATTGAGAGGAGAGCCACTATTCATACCTTAAAGAAAAAAAATCAGAATGCTCATCGATAATTACTATTAGCATAGATGACTCCTCTTCCTCTTCTTGGGCCACATTGACCTTCTCCTTTCCCTTGGATTTATCCTTCTTGGGAAGTTTACATTCATCTGAAAAATGCCCAAGATTTTAGCAACTATAGCACTTTATCTTGGATTTTCCAAATGGCTTCTTCTCTTCATACCCTTCACCATCATAGTCTTTGCCTTTCCCGTTGTCTCCTCTCTAAAATCCTCTTCCATGAACCCTTTTTGTTCTTGTTGGCCTCATTCAAAGCTCAAGAAAGGAGAGCTTGCTTGACTGAATGAATTTGTGAGGTCATTGAATACACACAAATGCATCTCAAAGTAGTTTCCAAACTCACAAATTTCAGATTATAATTAAGAATTAAAGAGAATAATAATGAATAAGGGTCGAATCCACGGAGAATTAGGGAATTTTTTAGGTTTGCTTCAAATTTGATGAAATCAAACAAGGAATTGAGGTGGAAATTAAGGATTTTAGTATATTTAGAAAGAAGACTCCAAGACGAATCCACAGAGTCAGAAATCACGTAATTTGTATCAATATTCATGGAGAAATCAAGGAGCAAAAATTAGAGATAAAATCAATCACGAAGAGAGAGAAAACATCAAATATCATAAAATTAGACTAATCTAAGCTTTGAGATTGCAATCTAATGATACCTGACAAGAGATTAGGAAGAAAAACCATAATCTAATCCAAATTTGCGCTCAAAATGATCCAATTTGATCACCGGATCAAGGGCTTTTCATTCAACGATTTTGAAAACAAATTTACGAATGTAAGAGGCGATTTCTCCTTATTTTCTCTACGAAATCTTACTTTTAAACACTCTTTGGATGCGAAACTCACTCTAGAAGAAGAAGAAAGTAAGAGATTCAAGGATTGAGATGCCTAAACAAATTTATTGCTCGAAACATCCGAGAATATATTTTCTATTGAAAAGAAAGAGAGTATAAATAGATAAAATTTGGGCGTAACTTTTAGATTTGACATTTCATCTTCGAGCAACGGCTAAAATGAAATGCAAGGATGCGAATCGTCGTCATTTAGTTGCTTCCTTCCGATTATAAATGGGGCGCCCAAATGAAGCTGAGTCATCTCGTGAAATTTGATTGACGTGTAACGCCTGTCGTTTGGTCTTCATCGAGCGCTTGAGATGCCGCCACGCGTCCATGGAAGTCTATTGGGTGCATTTAATCTCAGCCGTTATAATTCCTCAGATGAGTGGCTGAGATTAACTCATTTGAGAATGAATCGTCACCTAATTAGAAGTCATTGCTTATCCTCCAGCGACTTAAGTGAAGATTGATGACTTCGATTAAATACGCGAATAAGATGTTTCCCGTTGCGCCACGTCACCTGCACATAAAAAGAAACACAAATAGTCCCACATGAAAAAAATTAATGCAAAATATCGGGTATATAAGTAGTGTGTGTTAAGTGGGCTTAGTGAATATATTGAAAATGATGCTTAACCCACTAATCACATACAAACACATGTGCACACACACGTGCCCACACATGCACATACATGCACACTATGTGCCACGTGGGGCGTATACATTTCGCTATGTGGCGCATACACCCGTTGCCACGTGGTGATATGTTATTTGCCCACCGCATCAGCTACCAGATCAGCGTGCGATAAAGACTCGATTATTTTATTTTTAAAAATCTAAATTTATCTAAATAAATTTTCAAACATTAAAAAAAATCACTAAAAATTCTAGAAAAATACCTAAAAATTAAAAAATTCATAACTTTCAAAATAGAACTTCAAATTAATCTCAATTTATTTTTGGATAAAAAAATTAAATAATCTATATTTTATAAAGTCATATTTAATAAATAATAAGAGAATAGATTTTTATTTCAAAAATATACTCATTGCTCTTAGAAAAATAAATGACTGTATAAAAATTATTTTCTCTTATTATTTAACACTAAAGCTTAATAATAATATAAAATGCATATGAGAATAATCTAATTTCAAATATATTATTTAATAATGCATAATTATCCCTAAAATAATAAATTTTGAGATTATAACTTAAAAATACATAAAATGATTGAGATGCACTCAAAGTATGATAACATGCATAAGAACGGAATATTTTATGCCTTAATTTGTATTAATAATAACATAATTACATGTATAAATTGCATGCTATCATTGCTCCTCATCTCTTGAACTTCTCGCTTGGAGTCTCAACTCATGCACCCTCAAGTGCTCGATAGCCTCCTCAATTATCATGAACTTTAAGCCTCCATACTACTCAAGGGGAAGAATAAGCAAATCATACTCTTTAGGGACTGACCTCAAGAGTCTTGAAATAACATAACAATAATCAAGCTTCTCCCCTGAGTCTCGCAAGTTGGAGGCCACACGAATAGACTAATTGGAATAATCATCCACCCTCTCATTACTCTTTATGTAGAGACTTACAAAATCCCTCTTTAATGCTTGCACCTTTGTCTACACCACACAACCCACTCCCTCATGGAGTGTGTGGGGGAATTTCTCGATTCTCTTTAGCACTCTTCTTGATGTTAATTTAGTGTCTTTGGGATTTTAATGTGGAATTGAGAATCAACAACAAGACGAGACTATCGTTCTTACGATTCTTCTCATTTCCTTTAATTACTCCTCACAAATCATGAGCCTTCAAAGTCACCTCCATCCTCATCCCCCAAAGACTATAATTTGTGTTGGTTAACATAAAAAATTGAGTCGACATATTTGACTCCACTTTCGGCGGTTGCAAGATCTGCATTAATGAGTGTACATCGTCAGACATGGTATAAGCCCTTGATTTCTTGGACATCTGCACATTCCCGAGATGATAATGTTTTGATGCCACTTTTTGGCTGCCGACTATCTCAAGAATCACTCCAAAAGATGACGAGCACACTTATACAAATGCAATCGCACACTCAAAGAGGAAGAAAATGAGAGAAAAGTGGGAAACTTCATTAAAAAACACTCAAAACACGAAACCCTGTAGAGGAGGAAGGGAATGCTTAGATGATCTTTGGGATTCTTTATGGGAGCCTATTTAAAGGCTTACAAGAAAAATTAAAAAAACCACTCACTAGTTTGGTGTGCATGCAGGCCCACAATTACTTTAGCACTCCACCAAATGTCGCGCCATATGCACGACATGTCCTCTCAATATGTGCACTACGCGTGCCTTTTGTGCGCCAGCTCGGTAGTTACTATATACCACCTGCTGAGCTGTGCTCCAATGGCGCACTGTAGCGCTTGTTGCTTGCATGCTGCGTGCCCCTTCTGTGTCACAATTGTGCCACATGACAGCCGTCCCGAGTGAGGGGAAATCACCCTACAGAAATGACATTGAGGGAATGTCATTTGAAGGCGCTTCTAGGTGCTCTCTCACACATAATCTCTAGGTAATTCTTCCCATGTCTATATAAGTACTGCAAGACTCTCATTGTACTTGAACTTCAAGGAAGGAAGTTTAAGAGAGCTAGTTGCATTGAAGCTTTCTTTTGTTTTTGCCTCAAGCTAGAAAAGGCTAAGATCTTAGCCTTCAAAGAGATTTGCTGTCTACAAGGGGAGAAGAGGGAGCCTTGCTATTTGAGGAGGTAAGGCACAAGATGTTCTAACTGTATGGGATGATTCATTCGGGGCATTATTTGTTGGCATGGAGATGAGTTAGTCCATTTTCAGCCTCTCCAAATGTGCGACCGATGCCCCTCTAAACATGCGCATGTTTGACAGTAATGTCAAGTATATTGTGCACTCATGTGACACTCTTGCGCGTGCAAAATGCGCAAAAGGTTAGTCCGCTTGTGTGGCGTAGTCCATTTGGATGGAGGAGAAAGATGAGGGTTCTGGAGAAGAGGATATATGTTTTCCATTCAAGCTGCATTGAGCGGCACACCACGAAAAAGTGTGATGATTGAGAAGGAGAATTGGGCTGAGAGGGAGAATGGCAAAGGGCGATAGATAATGTAAAGATT
The DNA here is from genome assembly GCA_024174645.1 of Lemna minuta. Taxonomy (NCBI): domain Eukaryota; kingdom Viridiplantae; phylum Streptophyta; class Magnoliopsida; order Alismatales; family Araceae; genus Lemna; species Lemna minuta. The sequence goes on along the minus strand of CM044116.1, from coordinate 4,063,693 downwards.
GTGACTCTAAAATCTTGGGTAGATATAAAATAGAGTTTCTGCTAGAGCTTCTCGGTCAGAAGACGAAACTGGAGAAAGAAAGCGAAGAGCTAAATGAGTGTGGTTCTATTGTCCATATTTGTGAGCACTGTTGAAGAAGCCCCCGTAAGCTCAATGTTGAGAGATCTAAGGGCCTTTGATGAAGCTTTTGATGCCTTTGAGAATGTCCCTTTTCTCTTTCCGAAGAAGCATTATATATATTCCAGTTGCAAAATAACTTAATTTTTCTTCAAAGGAGAAGAAGAGCTGGAGTTGGCCAAGCATGTGGACAAGAGGGGCAGTGCTCGTCATGGTCAAGCCCAAAGCCGCCGTTACTGGGAAAGCCCCAATGAAGTGAGCTAAAGCGAAGAGAATTGAAGCAGAAGAAGCAGAAAACATGAGCTTTGTATATATGGAGTAGAGAATGTCAAACCTTGTATAGTATTTGATTTTCCACTTATTTAGGTAGATAAGTAGGTTTTGGCCTATGTTTTTTGCTCATGTTACACACAAATTTATCTCTCTAAATTCCGTCCACAATTTTTTATTCTCTTGCTCTCCTAGGCTTGCTAGAAAGCTCGTTTTGCCTAATTATCTGAATATTAGTCCTAAGTTTATGGCTCAATTGTATTATCATTTTACTAAATGGGCCGAGAATGAGAGAGTTCGGTATTTTTAACATTTAAGCGTGTATTTTTAAAGATCATTGATTTCACCCCGGTCAATGGTCTCACAAAGAGACAATACAAATATCAAATGAAAAATAATGATAGAACTACAAAGCGAATTCTCACATGCATTGTTGCTAATCAAGAGGTATGCCTTCTTGCCAAGAGCCTATGGTCGCTTTCAGATATAGTCCAAGTAGAAAGAAATGAATGAGGATATTGGTGGAAACCAAATACCCAATTGATTATGCCTTCATCCCATTAGGGTTCCCTATTTGAGAAGAAGCACAAGTCGACAACGAGAAGAAGTGTCCACGAAAGAAAGCCCATGCACAAAGAAAGTCCCCCCCAGTAACAATCAAGGTTAAGAGTATCAAGGTTAACTTTAATCACACTGCCACACGAGATTTCTTGAGGTTTGCTGCGTTCAGCCTTCGTCTTCGTTGAAGTCAGAGTCATCGTCGTCGCTCTCGGAGTCAGACAGAACGACGTACTTCTTGACCGGCACCGCCCGGCTGGGCCACACTGGCTTGACTAGGGCCGGCTGAACCGACTGTTCAACTATGTTGTCCTTGCCCGACGAGCTCGAACTTGCTCGACCCAGGATTGAGCCGTTCTTCTTGTTGAAGGGGGAGGGACGGATCTTCCCCACCTTCTTCTCTGGTGACGCCTTGGCCTGAGCCGGCTTCTTGGAGACGACATGTGTCGGTTTATGATTCATGCTCTTCATCGTCTTCGTATGATCAAGAGAGAAAGCAAGATGGAGAGAAATCAATTCACTCTGAGAGATCCGGGAGAGAGAACTCAGGCTAAAGCAAGATTAAGAAATGATATTCCTCTGTTGAAAATTGTTGAATATACTAGGGATTTATAGATCATCCAATAGAGTGAGGAGGGAGAAAGGAGTCTCCAACGACCTCCGCAGGGAGCTCCCGTCGCATCTGATGTGTCCTCATCTAGACCGTCATAACTCCCCTCATTCGACGTTCCTGATTAAAGCATAACTACTTGAAACATAAAAAGCAAAGGATTGATGCATAAGACGAAAGATCGTTGAGCTGGAGCACCTTCCATCAATCGCCTTCTTGCTCTAGCTCCTCCTCACGAGTGTTACATATAGCGATGCGACCTCTCATTTCTTGGAATTTTGTCTTTCCAAGAGCTTTAGTAAATATATCCGCTAACTAATCTTCTGTGCGAATAAAGCCGATTTCTATTTTCTTGTCTTCAACACATTGTCGAATGAAGTGATACTGTGTGTCAATGAGTTTAGTTTGATTGTGGTGGACTAGATTCTTACTCAACGTAATTGCCAATTCATTGTCCACCATTAACTTCACTTTCATTTTTTCATTATCCATCAATTCACCAATCAGACAATTCATCCATACGGCTTGACAAGTAGCCGTGGTTGCAGCAATGTATTCGGCCTCACAAGAGGACAAAGGAACTATACTCTATTTCTGTGATGACCAACTAACCACCATCCCACCAAAGAAGAAGATATGATCGGATGTGCTTTTCCAATCACTACTGCCCCTTGCAAAGTCACTATCACTAAACCCAATTAGTTTAGTATTTGATTCCCCTTTTTTGTAGAATAATCCGTAGTCTTCTATCCCCTTTACATATCTTAATAATCGCTTCACCCCACTATAATGCTCATGATTTGGATTTTCCATATATCTACTTAATATTCTCACAAAGAAGAGGAGATCAGGACTCGTGTGAGTTAAGTATCTCAAACTCCCAATTAAACTTCGATATGCAGTAGAGTTTACCCTTGAACTTCCTTCTTCATTGGTAAACTTTGCTTGAGCTTCAAGTGGAGTGGCTACTACATTGCATTTCATCAATTTTGCATGCTTAAGAAGCTTCTGTGCATAGGCCGTTTGGGACAGAAAAATGAATTTCTTACCTTGCTTGACTTTGATCCCCAGTTAAGAGCTAAGAGAGCCTAAATTACTCATACCAAACTCCCGTTTCATCTCAGTTTTGAATATCTCGATGACTTTAGAGCTTGACCCTGTGACAATCAGGTCATTAACATAGAATCCAACAATTAGTGTGTTAGCATCTAATCGTTTGAGATAGAGAGACTGTTCATAGTTTCTCTTAATGAAGCCAAGTGAGGTCAAACATGTATGAAGTTTAAAATACCGCGCTCTTGGTGCTTGTTTCAACCCTTACAGGACCTTTTTTAGTCGAAGCACATATCCTTCCCTTTGACTAAAAAACCTTCAGGTTGCTTCACATGAATTACTTCATCAATCTCTCCATTCAGAAAGGCCGACTTGACATCAAGATGATGAATCTTCCACCCCTTTAGTGCTTCCAATGCAATTAGAATCCTAATTGATTCAAATCAGACAACAGGTGCAAAGACCTCCTCATAGTCTATATTTTTTCTCTGCGAATATCCTTTTACCACCAGCCGAGCCTTGTGTTTGATGATCTCTCCCTATGGATTCTTCTTCAACTTAAAGATCCACTTCAGTCCAATTGGTCTACAATTGGGTGGAGGAATTTCTAACTCCCAGGTGTTATTACGGTCAATAGCCAACATCTCATCCCTCATGGCCTGTCTCCATACCTCTTCTTGAGCAGCTTCCGAGTAGGAGAAAGGTTCTTCACCTAAGAGTAGACAAGCTTGCTCATCTTGTGTGATAGGGGTGGTCTCAGAGTACAAGTCAATCAATGACTTGTATCTTTGGGATTGACTGCCTTCAGAGATACTTGGTGAAGATGTTATCTCGATATTAGGAGTAGAGACCTCCATGTCTTCATCAGACTGATCAACTTCATCTACCTGTGTTTGATCAGAGAGAAAATCAGGTAAGAAGGTGAGTGAGTACGAATTTTCACCTTGCGTTGACCAAGTCCACTTTTCTTCTTCTTCAAATATTGCATCACGAGTGATAATCACTTTCGAGTTGATTGGGTCAAAGCACCGATATGCTTTTGAACCAAGTTCATAGCCTATGAAGTTCATCGGTTCACTTCTGTCTTCTAGCTTGCTCAGGTTTCCCTTCGTTTGCTTCACATGGACTAGTGACCCAAATATCCTCATATGGTCCACTGAGGGCTTTCTCCCAGTCCACTTCTCGTGAGGAGTTTGACCCTTCAAGGCTTTAGTGAAAGACCGATTAAGGATGTAAACAACAGTACTTACAACCTCTCCCCATAAGTCTCTAGGGAGGTCCTTGGCCTTTAGCATAGCTCGCACCATAGACAACACTGTCATGTTCTTCCTTTCAACCACCCCATTCTGCTGAGGTGAGTAGGGAGCAGTCAATTGTCTCTTGATGCCTTGCTCGAGACAATAGCTTGAGAATTCTTCAGATGTGAATTCTCCACCCCTGTCTGATCTAAGAGTCTTTATTTTCACTCCTTTATCTGTCTCTACCAGTATTTTGAAATGTTTGAAGGCTTCAAATGCATCAGACTTACACTGTAACATTGCCACCCAAGTTAGTCTAGAAAAATCATCAATAATGAGGAAAAATCTGCTTCCTCCTAAAGTAGGTGATATAGGTCCACAAATGTCAGCATAAACGAGCTCTAAAGGCTCAATTGCATGGAAGGAGGATGCTTGAGGAAATGATGTCCTGTGATGCTTTCCGGAAACACAATTTTGGTAGAGTTTACTTGGCACATTGACTGGAGGAAGACCTTCAACAAGCTTCTTACTTGATATCTCCTTCAGCGTGTGAAAGCTGATGTCCAAACTAAGAGTGCCATAGCCAATCGTTGGAAGTGTCTTATGCAGTGATCAAACATTGATCAACTATACTGAGCTTTAACAGGTAGAGTCGCCCCTAAGACCTTTGAACTTTTGTAAATAGGTATCCATCACGATCGAAGATGATTAGTTTACCTCTCGCCATGGTCATTCGGTAGCCTTCTTCATCTAGGCGACTAAGACTGAGGATGTTGGCTGCTAATTGGGGAACATAGAGCACATTCGAGAGCCGAAGAATTTCCCCATTCTTTTGATTGATCTCAATAACTCCTTTTTCTTCAATTCGGATTCTCGAATTGTCACCAAATTTGACAAATCCTGAAAGTTAATTCATCCAATTCGCAGAAGAAATTTCGGCAGCCTCACATGTGATTTGTTGCTCCAGTATCCAAATACCAAAGAGTAGGATAAGAGGATGCACCCTCAGATCCATGAAGAAGTAAATCACTTACTTCTTCCACCATAGCCATAAGAAGAGAGGATGTTACGACCACCGTATTAGAAGAACTTGCCGCCGCTGCTGCCGGTGTGGTTTCCGCCACATAAGCCCAATTACCACGTGTCTTCTGTGCGCTCCTACATTCATACGCAAAGTGACCGTACTTTTGACAATTGTAACATTGAATTACTGATTTTTCAAATAGTTTCTTCTCTTTGTCTTCTTCAGCTGGTTGATTGCGTCCTCGACCTTGGCCTTGGTTTCTTCCTCTGCCACGGCCGCGATGACGTCCTCTGCCACGCGATGAGGACTCCTCCTCAGAGGGTATCTTGGCTTTGCTTAGCGCCTTGGCCAATAGGACCTGCTCCTCTTCATGAGACTCACGTTCTTTGAGCCGCAACTCATGAACGGTGAGAGATCCAATTACCTTATCAAGTTCACCGTACTGCTCCAAAGAGAGAGTAAGAACATCGAATTTGGCGGGCGTCGCTCTCAGGAATCGGCACACCACCTCTTTCTCTTCCATTGCCTCTCCTAAATTCCGCAGATCGGAGACGATGTGTGTGAATTTCGTCGCAAAATCTACTACATAGTCCGTCTTGGCCATTGTGAGTATCTCTAAATCGCGTCTAAGTCCTTGGATGCGGGACTGAATCACTCTGTCCACGCCGAGATTCCGCTGATGGAGGATCTCTCAATTTCTTTTGCTGTTTTCTTCGCGTCGAGAATTCCCAGTAGATCTTCCAAAACACCGCTAATGATTGCTGAGAGCGCTTGACGATCCTTCTTCTTCGATGCATTCTCACCAACAATCGTTTGGCACAAATCGTGAGAATCTAGATACACCTCCATGGTTATAGACCATACGTGATAGTTAGTCTTCGACAGCTTGAGAGACGGCGCCGACACTCCCATTTCTCCATCACCAGCTTTCTTCGCCATTCTTGATTCTTTGGAAAAATCGATTTGCTTTGATACCAAATGTCAGTTTATGATTCACGCTCTCCGTCGAGATGGAGAGAAATCAATTCGCTCTGAAAGATTCGGGAGAGAGAGAACTCAGGCTAAAGCGGGATTAAGAAATGATACTCCTCTGTAGCGCTCCCGGTCGGACCGGCTTTAGCAACCGGTTCTAGCATTTGGTCCTCTTCGTCGGAGGTTTCGTTGACCGCGGGCAGCTGAGCCTTGCCTGATTTCTCCTCGGACGCTGTCTTCCGGCGGGGAATTGATGTCGTAGCGCGCGAGACGGCTCTTCAAATCGAGAATCTCTTCGCCCTCCTCTTCTTCAATTTTCTTCGATTGTGCTCGCTTTTGGGGGCTGTCAGCGTCGAAGATATGCATCTCCCTCGTGCTGATTGTGGTCGTGAATTTGAACTTCTTCAAGAGCCCTTCTCCTCTGGCGACATTCAGATTCTCGTCCAACAAATACACTCCGTGAGAGGCAGTGCTCGCCATCCCTGGCAATTGGCCGTTCAGTTGTGACACATGATGAATAGCTGTCTCTCTCAGGCCACGTTCTGAGAATCGACGCCGTTTTGCGCGGCGAAACTTCAGTGTCGCCATGCGATGGTTGGCGAGAGTTGTGCCCCGGCAGTTTCAAATTTGAATTTGAATCGTACGGTTCCTCTTTGTCCCTCTCCTCGGCTCTTCTCCTTTCCGAGACGCTTCTCGTGCTTGATCACACTTCTAGGCATGGTAACCGAGAAGAAGCGGCCTCTGCAGTCGAGCTCGGCGTACAATGCCGCGGCAGGCAATGAAGGATACACGGCAGGGGCCACCGCGAAATCGATCGAAGAGACCTACCAGAAGAAGACGCAGCTGGAGCACATCCTCCTCCGTCCAGACACCTACATCGGCTCCGTTGAGCGCCACTCTCAGGCGCTCTGGGTATACGAAGACGATCAGATGATTCATCGCACAATCACGTATGTTCCGGGATTATACAAAATTTTTGATGAGATCCTTGTCAATGCCGCTGACAACAAACAGCGCGATCCGTCGATGGACTCGCTGAAGGTCGAGATTGATAAATCGTCTGGGAGGATTAGTGTCTACAACAATGGGGACGGGATTCCGGTTGAGATTCACAAGGAGGAGGGAGTTTATGTTCCGGAACTGATTTTCGGCCACTTTGCTCACTAGCAGCAATTACGACGATGCTGTGAAGAAGACCACGGGAGGGCGGAATGGGTACGGTGCTAAGCTTACTAATATTTTCTCCACTGAATTTATTGTCGAGACTGTAGACGGTAAGCGGCAGAAGAAATACAAGCAGGTACCAAAACTTGATCCTCCGCTCACCATTTTATTGTTTGTCTTATCATTCCCCATTTTTCATTGTATTAATATGAATAATTTTTAGATTTTCTCAGACAACATGGGGATCAAAGGCGAGCCAGTTATCACCAAATGCAAAGACGGAGAGAATGGGACGAGGATCACATTCGCGCCGGACTTGCCCAAATTCAATATGACCGAACTAGAAGACGATGTGGTCGCTCTGATGAAGAAGCGGGTTGTAGATTTGGCTGGAACGTTGGGTAAGACAGTCAAAGTCGAACTAAACGGGCAGAAGTTGCCCGTCAAAACGTTTCAGCAGTACGTCGATCTGTACCTAAAGTCTGCGGACAAGAACAAGGCTGAATCTCTCCCAAGGTTTGCCTATTCTTCAAGCCTTCATTTCATACATTTGCAAGTGAATTCCCTTTACTCGTTCTCTGATCAAGTCTTCTGTCGGATAGGATATATGAAGCTAAGGACAGGTGGGAGGTTTGTTTCTCGCTTAGTGAAGGACAGTTCCAACAGGTAAATGTCAATATATCCTCCGACATATCTAAATTCATCATCTATGCAAAAAATAACTGCCCCACTTCTCCATCTTACCAATCCCAGAATCAGAATCTCCCTCGAACCGATGGAGTTCTCTGAATAAGAATGTCGTTCTATGAGTGCATAAATGCCGGACAAGATTACCGTCGCCTCCATATTTTTTCAACTCCTCCATTTTTCTTCTTTCATTCCTGGCAACCTGATTAATTTATGGCCATTATGAATCAAATCAGGTCAGCTTTGTGAATAGAATTGCCACCATCAAAGGAGGAAGCCACGTGGAATACGTAACTAGTCAAATCACCAACCATATCACGGCCATCGTGCACAAGAAAAGCAAGACGGCAAATCTTAAGCCACACATGGTGAAGAATCACGCGTGGGTATTCGTCAATGCTCTGATCGATAATCCCGCGTTTGATTCACAAACCAAGGAGACATTGACTACACGTCAGGGAAGCTTCGGTTCTAAGTGTGAACTCTCCTCATCATTCCTAAAGAAAGGTTCGGACCCTCCATCGACTGTAAATATTTAAGTTCCTTTTCAAATTTTTTGTTTGTAACTTTCCAAGTTGAATCTCAACAAATAATGGATTGTTGCTCATGATGAAGTCGCGGAGTCAGGAATTGTGGACACTCTTCTATCATGGGCGGACTTCAAACAGAGCAAGGATCTCAAGAAAACTGATGGGACGAAGCGGCAGAGACTTGTTGGCCTTACTAAACTGGAAGACGCCAACGAAGCTGGCGGCAGGAACTCAGAAAAATGTACACTTATTTTGACGGAAGGAGATTCAGCGAAGGCTCTTGCAGTGAGTAATCAGTATCATACCTTTATCCGTTCACCGTTTCTGTACGTCAAATGTCATTGCGGACATATCCTTTCGCTACTAGCAGTATTTGAGGCGCATTGTTTTTGTTTTATCTTCATATTCCCATGTTGTCAATAATTTAATTTTCTAACGGGTCAATGTTTCAGATGGCGGGAATATCCGTCGTGGGTCGGGACTACTACGGAGTCTTCCCTCTACGAGGAAAGCTCTTAAACGTAAGGGAAGCATCCCATAAGCAAATAATGGAGAACGCGGAGATTCAGAACATCAAGCAAATTCTTGGACTTCAGCACGGGAAGCAGTACGAGAGCGTGAAGTCTCTCCGATATGGGCATCTCATGATCATGACGGATCAGGTGTTTGGCCATAGACACATGCGTCGATATCTGATCGAATTATTTAAATTTTTAGATGTGGTAAATATTTTTGGCAGGATCACGATGGGTCTCACATTAAGGGACTGCTTATCAACTTCATTCACTCGTTTTGGCCTTCCTTGCTGAAAATTCCTACGTTTTTGGTCGAGTTCATAACTCCGATAGTGAAGGTATCTCCAAAATTTTTTGGGTAAACTAACAGCTTATCTTTGATTTTAGAAATAACCTTTCAATTGTGAAATTGTGTCTGTCAGGCGACCAAGAAAGGTAGCAAAAGGGATATGGAGGTGTTGTCTTTCTACTCTATGCCGGACTATGAACAGTGGAAAGAAACACTCGGTAATGGTGCAAAATCATGGAAAATTAAGTACTATAAGGTTTGGCAATGTCTATTCCGTATATACTGAGCTTATGTTTTCTTGGATTTCGTCTTACCTTTATTTTCAGGGGTTGGGTACGAGTGACTCTACCGAAGGAAGGGAATACTTCAGTAATCTCGGTAAACACAAGAAAGATTTTTGTCTGGGCTGACGACGAAGACAACAATGCAATTGAACTCGCGTTCAGTAAGAAGAAGACCGAAGAAAGAAAGAACTGGCTTCGACAGTTCGAGGTAGCTCAACTTCACCCATTAATGCGAGATCCTATCTCTCCTCTCAAATGCTAAGTCCTTGTAACTGTTACCTCACAGCCGGGCACTTGCCTTGATCAGAGAATGAAACGCATCAAGTACAGTGACTTCGTCAACAAGGAACTCATTCTGTTCTCCATGGCCGATCTGCAGCGGTCCATCCCTTCCATGGTGGATGGCCTCAAACCCGGTCAAAGAAAGATATTATTCTGCTCGTTGAAAAGAAGAAAATCACCGAAGATATCAAGGTTTTTTTCCTAGATAGTTCTATGATACTTCATTAGCCGATGTCTAACGAATATACAGGACAGGTATCCCAATTCTGTGGCTATGTGTCCGAGCATTCGGCGTACCATCATGGAGAGCAGAGTCTGGCGACGACTATGTTGGGCATGGCCAACGATTTCTTGGGCAGCAATAACATCAATCTGCTGGTTCCTTCGGGACAGTTTGGCACGCGATTAAGGGTAGGGAGAAGAACAATAAATGTGATGGATTTAAAGATTTAAAAGAACTCAGTATCTTTATTTAGGGTGGAAAAGATGCGGCACACTCGAGATACATCTTCACCCGTTTATCGTCTGTCACAAGATTTATATTCCACAAAGACGATGATATTCTTCTGGATTATCTGAATGAAGACGGTCAATCTATTGAGCCCACCTGGTAATATTTCTTGATGTCCAAATATCTTGAAATTTCTGTGGTCTTCATTCTCAGATTTTTTTTTAATATGATTTCTGAAATTGTTTCATCAGGTACATGCCGATTATTCCCATGGTGCTTGTGAACGGAAGCGAAGGTATTGGAACGGGCTGGAGCTCCTTCGTTCCGAATCACAACCCTCGAGATATACTAGCCAACATCAGAAGGTTAATTGACGAAGAGGAGATCGTACCCATGATTCCATGGTACAAGGGTTTTGAGGTCAGCAACCTCTAGCTCGTTTTTCGTAAACTCTGGCTGTCAGTTTTTTGTGATTTTTTTACTGGTTTATAATTTAGGGTTTGATCGAGAGGACATCTTCGAGAGAGGCCGGCGTGACCTACACCATAAGCGGTAGAATAGAAGAAGTCGATAGCACCACGTTAAGGATCACGGAACTCCCGGTTCGCCGATGGACCCAGGACTATAAAGAGTTCCTCGAATCGTTGGTCACCGGAAATGAAAAGACCAAGGATCCATTTATAAAGGTGAGTTTTTTTGGTTATTTCAAGCGTAAATTTGATCCTCATGTCGAGGCATATTCGTCGTTCAACAGGATTATAGGCAGTACAGCGACGATAGATCGGTGAACTTCGAAGTGTATTTGTCGGAGGAGAATCTGAATGCCGCCAGAGAAGAAGGGCTCTTGAAGAAATTCAAACTCACGACCACAATCAGCACGAGCAACATGCATCTCTTCGACCCTAACGGCACCATCAAGAAATACGATGACCCGGAACAGAGTAAGTCAACTCCACGACCATCCTCTCTTAGCAACCCAACGTTGACTGTTTTACATGACTTTTTGCAGTCCTGGAAGAGTTTTTCCATTTGCGGTTGGCCTTCTACGAGAAGAGAAAGGACGTTTGCAAGTCCATCGATCGCAAATTTTCCTTTCGAAGCAAAAAAAAAAAAAACTTTTTTATAAATATTTGTTGTACAGGGGGCGCTTTTAGCGATTCTGGCAGCGGATCTCTTGAAGCTAGATAACAAAGTGAGGTTTATTCTTGGAGTGGTCAATGGAGAGATTCGATTGATGGGGAGGAAGAGAGCAGAGCTTCTGCAAGAGCTACATGAGAAAGGGTTCTCTCCGATGCCCAGCAAGCCCACAGTTTCGGATGCGACGGCTCCTGATGAAGATGAAGAAGTGGGGGGTCCGCAAGGCACCGATCTTCGTAAGGCTTACTTGTATCTTCTCAAGATCGACACTGAATCATACACCCTCGAATTGGTGGAGAAGCTTCGCGGTCAGAAGGCGAATCTAGAGAAAGAAGTTGAAGAGCTCAAAGCTACGTCTGTCATGTCTCTCTGGTTGAGAGATTTAGAGGCCTTTGAGCAGGCGCTTGATGCATTCGAGAAGGTTAGTTTTTTGATTTCGTTCTTGAAAAATAAATATAAGCTTTATTGAATTTCGTGGAATAATTGAGTTTTTCTTTCTAGGAAAGGGAAGAGGAACTTGAATCGGTCAAACAGAAGGTCCACCGGGGCGGGGTTCTTACTGGGCCTTTAAAGGCCCAAACCAAACAGAGAAATAGTTCGAAGGCAACGGCCAAGCCTAAGGCCGCTGCCACTAAGAAAGCCCCGACAAACCGTGCTCAAGCAAAGAAAATCGAAGAAGAAGACGAGGAGGAAGACAAGGAGATTCTTGATTTGAAGAACCGTCTCGCACGGTACGACATCAATTCCCCGCCGGACGACTTGACGTCGGTGGAGGAATCGGGCAAGACTCAGCTGCCCGCGGTCAACGAAATCTCCGACGAAGAGGAAGACCAGATGCAAGAAGACGGAGTTAGAAAAAAGTCGGACGCTAAAGCCGGTCCGACCGGGAGACGCGGCCGCCCCGCCGCCTCCAAGAAGCCGGCCCAGGCCAAGGCGTCGCCGGAGAAGAAAGTGAGGAAGATCCGTCCCTCCCCCTTCAACAAGAAGAGCGGCTCAGTCCTGGGCCGGGCAAGTTCGAGCTCATCGAGCGAGGACAGTCCAGTTGAAAAGGCGGTACAAGCGGCCCCAGCCCGGCCGGTGCGGCCCAGCCGGGCGGCGCCAGCCAAGAAGTTCGTCATTCTGTCGGACTCCGAGAGCGAAGACGTCCCCGAAGACGATGACTCTGACTTCGACGAGGACGAAGACTGAAAGCGGCAAACTTCTTTTCCGTACGTGAGAGACGAAAGGTGGCGAACCTAGAGAAAGCTCGTGTGGAAGAAATGGAGAGGTTTTGATACACTCCTATCAAGATTTCTGTATTCTCAAACTTTTCGTTTACACAGTAGAGATATTCTTTGTTTCTCTCTTCATCTTCGGATTTTTATCGAATGATCGAGGACGTAATCCAGGGCGATAGGAATAAAACAATACGATATTCTTCTCATTATTCCTCGCTCTCTCTAACTATTATTAAAAAATTCCACAATTTATCTACGAGAAAATTTCCCAAAAATCAAATGATGAAAAACGGAGAGAGATGAATTCGAACCCTCGGTTGGATTATCAATCCGCCGCTTTAGTCCGCTCAACCATCTCTCCTAAGTTTGAATTGATATTTTTAGATATTAAATATCTCTGACATAATAAACATCTCTAGTATTCTTGAATTCTTTTAATCTTTTTTTGTGTAAAAGATTTTAGAATGGAAAATTATCTAGTTGTATATAAATCTATATAACCTATATATGTTTAAATCTAAGTTTATAGATTTGAAATAGACATTTCAATTACATATTCAAACTATATATCATTCTATTTTTTTAGAATGATTCCCGCTACCCGCTTTATCACTTTTAGATATCCATCATTGATCCAGATATGCATCCTTTTTTACCAAAACCTTCCGCATGCAATCCAATTCTTTATCTTTCTGTTTTTATACCTATTTTATACCTATTTTATATAGAGTTATATATAAGAGAAAATAGAGTCATATTTATATATAAGAGAAAGAAAAAAGGAATTCAAAGCAGCGTCCATTGTCTAATGGATAGGACAGAGGTCTTCTAAACCTTTGGTATAGGTTCAAGTCCTATTGGACGCAATTTTTTTCCATCTATTTTTTTAGATTATTATCTTTTTTAGATTGTTATCCCAAAAACTTATCTTATTTGATTAAAATTAAATAAAAATTCGAATCAGAGATATTTCCCACTAATTACTCTTGAGAATGAATAAGACTATATGAGTCAAAAACTCATAATCTTAGGCTTGCTCCTGTTGTAGAAACAATTCGGTGTATTCCTGAAGAGCCTCTTTCAAAAGGGCTTCTGCTTCTGGGGTGAATGTCTTGGTGGAAGATATAATTTCTTGGAACTGAGGCTTATTCTTTTTTAAGTAGGTACGCAACTGAACCAGAAATTTCCTTACCTGTCCAACTTCTAACGAATCAAGATACCCATTTGATCCAGTATAAATAGTAGCTATCTGTTCATCCACTCCAAGCGGTGCAGATTGGGATTGTTTTAGCAATTCGCGTAATCGTTGTCCTCTTGCCAATTGATTTTGAGTAGCTTTATCAAGATCAGAAGCAAATTGTGCAAAGGCTTCTAATTCTGCGAATTGAGCGAGTTCCAGTTTTAATTTACCAGCTACTTGTTTCATGGCTTTAATTTGAGCCGCGGATCCTACTCGAGACACGGAAATACCCACATTAATAGCAGGTCGGATTCCAGCATTGAACAGGTCAGCAGATAAGAAAATTTGTCCATCTGTAATTGAAATGACATTAGTAGGAATATAAGCTGAAACGTCTCCCGATTGAGTCTCAACTATTGGTAAAGCAGTCATACTTCCTTCACCCAACTCATTACTTAATTTAGCGGCTCTTTCCAAAAGACGTGAATGTAAATAAAAAACATCTCCCGGATAAGCTTCACGACCCGGAGGTCTTCTTAATAGAAGAGACATTTGTCGATATGCTTGTGCCTGTTTGGAGAGATCATCATAAATGATTAAAGTATGCTGTTTGCGGTACATAAAATATTCAGCCAAAGCCGCTCCTGTATAAGGAGCAAGGTATTGTAATGTAGCAGGCGAATCCGCTGTTTCCGCTACCACAATAGTGTATTCCATAGCCCCGCGTTCTTGTAAAGCAGTTACTACTTGAGCGACAGAAGATGCTTTTTGACCAATAGCTACATAAACACATATTACATTTTGGCCTTTTTGATTTAGAATCGTATCTGTAGCCACTGCTGTTTTACCAGTCTGTCTATCACCAATAATTAATTCTCGCTGACCACGTCCTATAGGTATCATAGCATCAATAGCAATAATCCCTGTCTGAAGAGGTTCATAGACGGAACGTCTAGCAATAATGCCTGGAGCGGGAGATTCAATTAAGCGAGATTCCGAAGATGAAATTTCGCCTCTTCCATCAATAGGTTTCGCTAGAGCATTTAGAACACGGCCCAAATAACCGTCACTTACCGGTATTTGAGCAATTCTTCCTGTTGCTTTTACAGAGCTTCCCTCTTGTATCAACAAACCATCGCCCATTAAGACAACGCCAACATTATTTGATTCCAAATTCAAAGCAATACCTACGGTACCCTCTTCAAATTCTACTAACTCACCTGCCATTACTTTATCAAGACCATGAACACGAGCAATCCCATCACCCACTTGAAGTACGGTGCCGGTATTCACAACCTTTACTTCTCTAGTATATTGTTCAATACGTTCACGGATAATACTACTAATTTCGTCGGCTCGAATGGTTACCATTAGCGTCTCTTAATTCTTTTTTGGAAGCAAAGGAAAAAAAATAATGCCTAAATTCTAAACTTTCTAAACTCAAGTGGAACGACTATTCTTCCATAACCCCGAGAATGCCAATATTAGCACTGATGGTACGAAAATGTAACTCACTATTCAAACAACTATTCAGAGTACCTAGAGCTCCTTGTAAGGCTTGTTGGAAAACTCGTTGTCGGACTTGATTAATCGCTCTTTGTTGTTCAAAAAGAAGGGTTTCATTTTTGTAATTTTCTAATCGTTCCAAATTCTCAGAAGTGGCCTTAATCAAATTTTCTTTTTCTCGTTCTATCTCGGAGTATCCATTGACTCGATAGTCATTGGCTTCCGTTTCCACTTTACGTAAGCGAGCACGGGCTTTTTCGAGCTGTTCAATAGCTGCTTGACGTAACTCTTCTGAATTTCGAATAGTACTCAAAATCCTCTGTTTTCGATTATCTAATAAATCATTTAATGAAAGTAGATTCTGTTAACATTAATAATTTACATTATCTCTTCCCGAACCAAACATGAACCTTTCAATTCATTTGGCTCTCACGCTTCATTTTTTAGAATATTATAGACTAAAATAATCCACTAGATAAATTAACATTAGGTTATATATATATATATATATATATATATATATATATATATATAGATAAAGATAATGTAATACATAAACAAAATCAGAGAGATAAATATAGGCATATATAGATTGATTTCTGGATCTCTGCGTACATTCATCAGAAATATATTCAGTTAGAGTTAGAAATGATTAGAGAGATAGACATAATAGTACTTCAAAATATATCAACAGTCAATGTTGGTATGTCCATTACCATATAGATTTCCTCACATAGATCTCCTCCTTGATTTCACCATTCAAGAAGGTGGATTTCACATCCAGATGACGCAAACTCCAACACTCTTGGGCTGCCAATGCAATCAATATACGAGTTTTTTCAAAACGAGCAACATGAGCAAATACGTCGTCGTAATTAATCATATATCTTTGGCGATACCCTTTTGATAACACGCAATCTTAACATGATAAAACATGATTATTAATGCAATTTAAGGCATAAAACATTACATTTATGTGCATGTTATCATACTTTGAGTGCATTTCTATCATTCTATGCATATTTATGTCATAATCTCAAAATACACTAAATTAGGGTTAATTATGATGAATTAAGGATAAATAATTTTATAACCCATCTTTACTTGAGACTATGAATGGTTTTTTTAAAAGTTAAATAATAAGAGAAATCATTTTTTTATGAACATTCATTTAATTTTCTAAAGTTAAAATCTTTTAAAAATGAATGTATTTTTTTGAAATATAAATTAAATCTCTTGTTATTTAAATATTTTGAATTTTTAGAATGATAGATAATTAAATTTCAGATCAAATGAAAGAAATTTGGATTAATTTGGAGTTGTATTTTAAAAGATATGATTTTTATAATTTTTAGGGATTTTTCTGTATTTTCCTAATTATATTTTCTATTTAAAAACCGTTTTAAAATTAAATAAAAAATTAAAAAAAGGGCGCAGGACCCGCGTGGATGCGACGTGGCACGCAAGGCCACGTGGCAGCGCCACGCGGACCCGCGCAGCGCCTACGTGGCGCGATATATCTATATATATATATATTTATTTATCTTATATATAAGAGGTTTTCAGCCCTTCCTAAACGGAAGAGGTATTCGAACCTCTATATCCGTCGGGCTTTATAAACCCGACGGATTTCACTTACCTTTTCCGTGTGGGACGAAAGTCCCACACACTGTGTTTTAATGCAGGCCACGTGGAGCGAGGAGGAGCGTCGGATCGACGGCGCGCGTCGATCTCACGCATCGATCGCGTGAGCGCCGGACCACCGATCGATCAAATCACCACGTGCCTTTTAAGAGAGATTATAACGGTCGGATGAAGCGAAACGTGGCAGCATCGCACGCGCTGATCAAGTGGCGCCGTGGACCACCGATCATGATCAAAGACACGTGCGCATTAATAAGGAGTTATGACGGTCACGATTTAACGCGCCGAAACGCATCGTGACCGTCGGATCACGATCTGACGAGTCGTTTTTTATGCGTTTTAAAACGCATATCATCCGATCAATCTGGAGCGTCCAAAGAAGATCTGTGATGCAGGACCGAGGGATGAGCTCGGCCTGACGCTAAGGTTACTAATGGGGGGAACTAGGGAAGGGATGGCCTACGGTGTCTAAATGATGTGATGATGGCTAGACGTCCTACTCAAGCAATCAACCTTCCCGGCACGTCGTCACTGAGTTCATGGGATGCTCCGAGTAGGATGGGTCGGGAGTCCTCCCGGGCTCGTCGATGCAGGGGAGAGAGCGACCTCGAGTTGTCGGTGGGAGCTCGATCGTCAACCCGGCGGCCGGATCCACGATCCCAATCCCGTAACCGAAACTCACTCAACCTAACTAGGCCCGATGACGGTAGAGACAAGTGCGGAAAGTACTGAAAGAGATATTGCGCTTCAAAATAAAGGGGAGGGGATGCGTGCCTAACCTGCGGGGCGCGAGCCCGGTCGGTCGGGGCGGGGGAGGCCGTCGAGCGCGGCAGTGGTAGTCGACGTTGAGGCGAGTCGGCGGAGTGGGGTGGACGGCAGACGACAACGGTCGGTGACAGGGAAGATCGCGGCGAGCAGAGCGAGCCGCGGCGAGCACGGCGGAGGAAGGGGCGGCGAGGTGTGGCGTGGAGGCGGCGTGACCGGGCCTGATGCGACGGGACTCGGCGGCGAAACGGGTCGCGACCGGGCGCGGTGACGGGACGGAAACGGCCGGACGCTGCGATGGATCTCGGGCGCGGAGGTGGCTGGTCGCGGAGGCGGATCTGGCGCGCGGCGGCTGCTGGGCGCAGCGGCGGTGGCGAGGTGCGGCGGCGGCGCAGGGTGCGGCTGCGGCGGGAGTCGCGGCGGCGGCTGTAGCGTCTGAACGCGGCGGCGGCAGGGGCACGGCGGCGGCTGCTGGCGCAGCAGCGGCGGCGATCGGGCGCGAGGGCGGCGGCGGCGCCGGCGCGGCGGCGGCGGATCGCGGCGACGGCGGCGGGCGCCGCAGGGGCGGCGGTGGTTCGGCGCGGGGTCAGGGCAAGGGGTGGTGGCGGAGGAGGCGGCGGCCGCGGCGGCACTGGCGGTGCGGCGGCGGCGGCGGCGACGTCGGCGGTTGGACCCCTTCCCTCACCTTCCTTGAGCAGCCACTCGAGAGGAAACTCCTTTTTTTTCTCAAATGACGGCTAGGGTTTGTGGGGGGGTCTCTTCCCCTCTTATAGAGCCCATGGTGGGCCAAGAGAGGAAAGGGCCCACTTGAGGCCCACAACCCACACCCATACTCATAGAAAGAAATAAGGTTCACAAAGGGAAAGGGCCTTAGGCTAGGGTCCCGAAACAAGGGAACCTACCCCCAAGGCCTAAAAGAGAGAGAAGAAAATATGCAAAGGCCCGCTTAAACACATGCGGGCTACGAAAATGCGAAATAAAGGAAAAGATAGAACGATAACTTCACGCGCGCGCGAGCCCGATGAAGTCTGTGGTGGCGAGATGAAGTCCTCACTTAGTGTAGTGAAAGTCGGCATCCTTCGTCTTCGCATGTCGAGGGGGCTGGATGCGCGTGGGTGTCGGCTCCTCTGGCGCCGTAGTGTCATGCCTTGGTGGCGACGGGGGTCGTACGCCACCAATCTGATGGCCACGACTTATTCTTACCGATTTCGAATTGATGCGTTTAATCTCGGCCGTTGATGCGGATTAAACGCATCAATCGGACGGTTTTCCCCAATTCGCCCTATAAATCGACGAGTTCTTCATCGTTCTTATGTATTCTTGAGAGATTTGATCTAATTGACCTATCTATATGCATCTTCTCTTGAATCTCTCTCTTGTATCACTTCTAGACAAGATTCCGCGTCCACAGAGTGTTTATAAGAGAGATTTCAACGATCGTGCGAGGAGAATTTGTCTCTTGAACATCGGTGTTCACGTTTGAATTCGCGGAATGAAGAGCCGTCGATCCGGCGATCAATTGGATCGATTTGATCGTTATCTCGGGTTAGAAAACAAGTTTATCCTCTTATCTATCGTCGTGTATCATCAATTTTAGGATTAGGACTTCAATTTAAATTTAATTTCATTTTAATTTCGATTTGTGTTCTTCGCGATTCTGAAAATTTCTTCCCACTTCCATCTTTGATTTCTCCGTGATTACTAATCCAAATCGAGTGATTTTTGATTCCACGGATAGATCTTTGAGTCTTCTTTCTAAAAACACCATTTTCCCTAATTTCTCACCTCAATTCGTCGTCCAATTTGACCAAATTCCAAAAGATATCTCAAAAATACCTAAATTCCCTGTGGATTCGACCCGTATTTACCATTATACCCCTCAATTCTCTCTTAATTCCCCAAATTGGTAAGTTCGGTATTATTTTTGACGCGATACCGCTTGAAATCAACGACCTCGCGGTTTCGTCTCGTCACCTTTCACCACTAATCTCGATTTGTGTTTCACAACTTCACCGAGCGGATTCTTCGTTAGCTTGTATACCCATTTCATACCAATGGGGTTACATGATTTACGAGCCTTCACTAGCGTCCATGTATAATTCTTCTCGATGGAGGCAATCTCCTCCTTAACTTTCCTCAATGTTTCCTCTTCAAAGGCCTTTGAATAAATGGTATGTTCTTCAAATGAGATGAGGCACTCCTCCTCAATCAGATCAATCACTTCGTAGAAAGCTTGAATAGATTGAAGTCGACCCTTCACCTTGACCTACTTCTTCATTTGAACGCATATCTTGAAGCACACCTTTAAGATTTTCTTCACCTTCTTCCATCCTCACAATTGGATTTTTAAATCCAAGATTTACACCTAAAACGCGTAGCTCCATACCTTCACTCGATTGTTGTTCCATGAAGTTCCACTTGTGCCCTTCTTTGAAGATGACATCTCGGCTCAAATGAATCATGTGTGTGGTAGGGTTGAAACACCGATAACCCTTGGTACCTCTCTTGTACCCCGAAAACATCATCTCCTTGTTCTTATCTTAAAGTTTTTGCAAAGCTCTAGGAGTCTTCACATGCACAATTGAGCTGAAGATCCTAAGATGACTCAATTTAGGCTTCTTCTCACTCCACGTCTCATAGGGCGCCTTCCCTTGAAAGCTTTTCGTCGAGGACCTATTCAACACATACACACAAGTATTAATAGCCTCACCTCATAATTCAAGAGATAAACTCTTGTCTTTGAGCATGCTTCTCATAAGATCCACAATGGTCCTATTCTTCCTCTCAACTACTCTATTTTGTTGGGGTGTATGTGGAGGAGTGAGCTGCCTTTGGATGCCTTTCTCTTCACACCACTTTTGAGAATTCTTCTAAAGTGCATTCTCCATCATGATGAGTCATCAAACACTTGATCAATGCTCTATTGGATTCACTCTCCACTAGAGTCTTGAATTTTTGAAAGGCACCAAAAGCCTCCGACTTGTTCTTCAAGATCGCCGCCCACATCAATCTAGAAAAATCATAAAAAATTAGCAAAAAATACTTTCTTTCATTGATTGTTGATGGTGTGATTAGTCCAAAACTGTCGGCATAGACCAATTCTAGGGGATTTGAAGCTCTAAATTCAGTTGCTTTGGGAAATGGGGCTCTCGCATGTCTCCCGGCCATGCACCACCTGCACTTGTGCTCAAATTTTGAAGAACTAGGTAATCCAATCGCATGATTACCTTTTACTATATCATGGAGAGTGTGAGCACTTTGATAACACATCATTATTTTCCATAAGAAGACAATGCTCGATGATGTTAAGCTTCAATAGATACATATTCCCCCTCGTCTAGGGAGTCTTGGTCAGAAACCTTCCTTGGCCATCGTGAAGAGTGAGAAAACCATCCCTAAATGTATATCACAACCTTGAGAATCAAGATTTCCCAAATTTATGATGTTACTCTTCAACTTAGGTATATAAAGAACATTTTCAAATATCATTCATTCACCGTTAGTACAATCCACCGTTAGTACTTCACCTTTGCCTTCATACCTAATTGAAGAACTATCACCAAATCTCACCACTCCTTTGTGAGATACATCAAGAGATTGATAGAAGGTCTTCATACCAGTCATATGGCTGCTTGCTCCCGTATTTAGATGCCACATATTATCAATAGGAGATCCACTCATACCTTGAAGTAACATATCCGCATGTTCATTGGCTAGCACTATTAGCAACGATGATTCTTCCTCTTCATCTTTATTTTCTTGGGCCATGTGCATCTTATATTTTCCCTTTGATTTGTCCCTTTTGGGAAGTTCACACTCATTTGAAAAATGCCCAAGCTTTTGACAATTGTAGCATTTTACCTTAGATTTGTCAAATTGGTTCTTCTTCGTCTCTCCATTGGATGCACCACCGTGATCTTTGCCTTTTCCTTTCCTTCTTCATGCCCTTCCACTTAGAGTCTCAATTGGCTTGCTCCTCATCTCTTGAGTGTCCTCCTCATCTCTTGAGTTCCTCTCTTGAAGTCTCAATTCATGGACCTTGAGTTGCCCAAAAGCTACCTCAAGTCTCATGGTCTTTAAATCACTTGTCTGCTCAAGTACAAGAATTAGAGAATCAAAATCATTTAGTGACTGACCTGAGGAGTCTTGAAACAACACTATACTCATCAAGACTTTCCCCCAAGTCTCTCAAATTTATAACAATTTGAGCAAAATAATTTGAGTAATCATCAACTTTCTCATTCCTCTTTATGGAAATTGTTTCAAATTTCCTCTTCAAATCTTGCACATTTGATTGTGCATAGAACATTCCAATTATCTTTTGAACTCTTCTTGATGCTAATTTGATTGCTTTATGACTTCGAGATGGAATCGAGGATCGTCGACAATTCAAGACGATCCTTCTTACAATTTACCTCACTTCCATCAATGACTCTCCATAAATCATGAGCCTCCAAAGAAACCTCTATCCTCATAGCCAAAAGACGATAATTTTTACTTGTTAACATCAAAACAGAAGTAAAAATACTGGTTTCACTTCTTGGTGGATGCAAGGTTGGTGTTGGTGGATACATGATATAAGTCCTTCCTCTCTTGGACATCTTCACAAGCATAAGATAAAAAATGCTTGGTATCACTTGTTGGCTGCTGATCACCTCAAGGAGCACTCCAAAAGATGATGAGCACACTCACAAATGCACTCACACACTCAAAAGAGGAAGAAGAATGAGAAATAATGGAGGAAATGCACTAAAACCACAAAAAAACTCACATACAACCGTCTAGAGAAAAAAAGGAATACTCAGATACCTTTAGAGACACTCTAGGGGTCTCTATTTATAGGCTCACATAAAAAAAATTCGAATAAATGAATCTCAGATTTGCATGAGCAATTGTCCCGTCGAGTGCGCGTTTTGGCGCGTGATAATTGGCGATTTCCACATGCCGTGGTGCGCACGTTAAGTGCATCTCGGCCGGTGTTAAAGTAACTGCCAAGATGTGCGTGTGGGGTCCTCCCAAAATTTGTGCCCCACGCACCACACGTGCGCCTACTCAGTAGGTACTATAGTAACCGCTGAGTAGGCTTCGCCCGTTCAGATACCGGTATCGAATACCAGTATCTGTAACGTTAACAGTATCGGGTACCGTTATGGTTTTAAACAGTACCCGATACATACAGTACCCGATACCGACATCCACATGTCGGTATCGGTAATTGGATGTCGGTATCGGTTTCTGATACCGATATCCGATACCGACATCCGCTAATGGCTACAGGTGGGTGTCGATACCGGATATCGATATCGGAACCAATACCGATACCGATACCGACATCCGGTTTAACCTAATACCTAATACCCGATTACCCTAAGTCCCTAAGTCCTAAGTTAGTAAATCAATCAATTAAATCCTAACTTATCGTCATCGAGCAGCCGAGCTTCAAAATACTTCCCTCTCTCTTGTCCGATTTTTTCTTCGACATCTTCACTCTCTGTGCGGCGTTCTTCCGAGTTCCGGCGTTCCGCACTTCCGGCATTCTTTCGGCATTCCGCACTTCCGGCGTTCTTCCGCAAAAAATCAGGTAAGTGATTTTTAAACCCTCTGTCTGACAACTGCGATTTAGATAATAGAGACCTGAAGGCATAAGGAAATTCTCAAATATAATAGATTGTTCGACAAGTTTTCTCTCTTTATATCCTCTTTTCCTTCACCTTATCTCGGATGTATGAATTTTTCATTCTTTGAATGTCAACCGCACTTGTTGGACCTTACTTGCCTCAATGATTAAGCAATTAAATGATGTACTGGTGTCGATGTTTTTCTCCGAGGAAAATGTCGAGTAGTGACTCTTCTTCCCGACAAGATATAAATAAAATTTGAAATTATCTTGATGATCGTCAAATACATTCAAAAGAGAGTAGATCATGATGCTTCCGGACTCAATCATAGATAAATGACCAATATCAAGTCTATAATGTATAATTTCACTCCAAGTTATAAAACAAAGATATCAAGATGCATTCATGGAAATTATGAACCTTTTATTCAGATGTATTTATAATTTTTTATATAAACTCCAGGATACAAATAAATGGAATATATATGATTATATATACATATTAAAAATTATATTTGATGTTTTTCTTCGGTACTGTACATTTTCCACCGATGGGAGCACCAATAAATCATATTATTATTATTAATTACTTGCTAGGCTATAAAGGAAATCCTCTCTTCTATTCTTAAGGGATAAGGAAATCTAGTTTTTTTTCCTAAAAGGTTTCTTGCATAAGTGATTGGATCATGTCACTATGAGAAATTTTTGGGAAGAAAAATCTTCTCCTGGCTACATCTTAGAAAAATCTTGATAAAGAAACATCAGCTGTATTATTATTTTTAAAATTTTTCCTCCATTTGTATTTGAAATGTATGATTTCTGAATTCACATTTATTTTAAATGTATGATGTATATTATTTTAAATGTATGATGTATATTATTTTAAATGTATGATTTCTTCTTTATTTGTAATTTATGATGTGAATATTAAAAAACTGTAAATTATCATTACGTATTATTATTTTAAATTTTTCCCTCCATTTTGTATTTGAAATGTATGATTTCTGAATTCACATTTATTTTAAATGTATGATGTATATTATTATTAATGTATGATTTCTTCTTTATTTGTAATGTATGATGTATATGTTAAAAAAACTATAAATTATCATCATATATTATTATTTTAAATTTTTTCCTCCATTTTTGTATTTGAAATGTATGATTTCAGAATTCATATTTATTTTAAATGTCTGATTTTTCTTTATTTGAAATGTATGATGTATATGTTCTTTCTCCAATTAATTATCTCGTCAATTTTCCATATAATTTTATTTTCTATAATGAAGTTAGGGCTTTTGATTTTACTTTTTATTCTAGAAAATGTCGACAATGGAGAGTTCCAGTTCGTTACACATGGATGCCGCAGAAGCAAACACAAATGTGACACCATCTCTTGATGATCAAGGGTCAACAAGAGTGAAGCGAAGCCGCATCACACGATCTCCCATCATGCAATATTTTAAATTGATGCATGACCGCACTTACTCGTGTGAAATTTGCCGACAAAAATATCCAGACGGCATGCAAGGGGTCATCAAGCATCCAACAGATGGGAGCACTAATGTCTTTTGGAAGCACTTTAAAGCTGTGCATCTGATAACATGCGATATTTACAGCATAAAACATGATTTTTGATGCATATTTAAGTTTAAATGATTTCATTTTCATGCATGTTATCATACTTATATGTATTTTACTATTATTATATGAAAAGTCACTATATTCTCAAAAATACTTTAAATAAGGGTTGAAAATAATGATTTTAAGATGAATAAATTAATAACCCATCTTTATTTTGAGATTATAGATGTTTTTAGAGTTAAAATAATGAGAGAAAGCATTTATAGACATTTATTTATATTTTCCTAAGTTAAAATCTCTTAAAAATAACTATATTTTTGAAAATAAAAATTAAAACTCTCACTATTTATTAATTTTGACTTTTTAGAATAATAGATAATTAAATTTTGGATCAAATGAAAGAAATTTGGATTAAATCGGAGTTATATATTAAAAGTTATGAATTTTCTATTTTTAGGGATTTTTTTCGGATTTTTAAACTATTTTTCTTATTTTATTTTCGATTTTTAACCGTTTTAATAAATAAAAAAATAATAAAAATAATAAAAAAAGTGGGCGCGGGGCCCGCGTGGATGCAATGTGGCACGCAAGGCCACGTGGCAGCGCCACGCAGACCCGCGCAGTGCGCCTACGTGGCGCGTTTATATATATTATATATTTATAATTTATCTTATATAAAAGGGGTCTTTGTCCTTCCCTATATGGGAAGGGTCATACCCTTAGAAACCGTCGGGTATTATAAACCCGACGGTTTCATTAAATAAAGTCCGTGTGAGACTAAATTCTGTGTCTTACTTACCTTGCAGGTGACGTGGCGCGGCGCGGAACGTTGGATTTGGCGGGCGGACGATCGACAGGCGTCGATCGTGTGGAGCGCGGACCACCCGATCTGATCAGGAGCACGTGCGTAAATCAGGGCGTTATAAGGGCCCAGATTAAAAGCCAGCGGGAGCATCGCGATCGTCAGATCAAGATCCAACGGACGCGATTTTAAGCGTTTTTAAAACGCTTATTTACGGATCAAATCGTGACCGTCGATCACGATCCGACGGTCACGACTTAATTGAAACGGTCCACGATGGACCGTTTCATCGTAACCGTCGATCGTTTTTATCGGACGGTTACAAAATTTCCTCCTATAAAACGATGTGTTCTTCACGTTCTTAAGCATCCGAGTGAGAATCAATCTAATTGACTGTCTAGACACCTCCCTCACTCGTTTCTCTCGAGTTCTTCCTCTTCCTCTTTCAATTCCGCGTCCAAGGAGGGGTAGAAGTCGAGATTTGGTGGAATATCGAAGGAGAAATCGCCACTTGAACGTCACGCTCGCGCTCTTGATATTTTCGGTGATTGAATCGCTTAATCACGATTATTTGATCGCAATCGTGGGTTAGTGGGAGCAGTTTTTGCTTCGTAATCCCCCTATCATGTTTAATTTGCGTTTAGATTAGTATTTAGAAGTTAATTTCATCAATTTTCACCTAAAATCACGGTTTTTACGCTCGAAATTTTCTCTCCACTTCGAAATTTGATTTCTCCACGAAATCAAGTCCAAATTGGACGATTTTTGATTCCGTGGAATCGATTTCAAGTCTTCTTTCTAAAAATACCATTTTCCCCAATTTCTTCCATCAATTTCTCGTCCGATTTGACCAAATTCTAAAAGATCTCTTGAAAATTCCTAAATTCCCTGTGGATTCGACCCGTATTTACCATTATACCCTTGAATTCGATACATTTTCATCAAATTGGTGAGTTCGGTATTATTTTTGACGTGATACCGTGTGAAATCGACGACCTCGCAGTCTCGTCTCGTCAGCATCGAAGGCTATATGATGCACTAAATATGGGATTTGGCGATGCTCATGACGGCCAACAATGCGTAATTTACTGAAGGGGCAGATGGGCAATAGAAGATTGAGGCCCCGAAGAAGCGACACTTGGGGGGTCTAACCCCCGACGAGACGAAGGATGTCATTGCCCATTTTGTGTGCCTCACTGACTCTCCTTGGAGCATCGTCGACCACAAAGCTTTCAAGGAGTTATGGCGATATGCGACGCAGATAGAAGTAGATCCCCCAAGTGCAAAGGTGATAAAGTCATGGACAATTAAGATGCACCAAAGGATGAAAGAGACGATTGCAACGGGGTTCACTTCAGTACATCATGTGACGCTCACAGTAGATGCGTGAACAACAGAAAATGGATGTGGCTTGTTGGGTGTCACAGCGCATTGGATTGATGCTGCCTGGGAATACCATGAGTGTGTGTTAGCAGTTTGAGAGCTCGCCGGGAAGCATGACGGCGAAAGTATGGCATCTATACTACTTGAAATTATAGAAGAGTTTAAGTTGCAAGCTAAGGTTAGTCTTTTCTTCTTTGTTTTCTAATTTCTAATTTAGTATACCCTGAAATCTCATTTTTCTTTCTTATAAATTTTGTTTTTAAACTCCAAAAAATCTTAATTTTGAAATCTTAATTTTGTTTTTGTTATTTTACTTAAAAACAAATAATATGCTTTTATAGTAAATCTATTTTGTTACTATGTTATTCGTAATTATAATTTTCTTATTTTACAACAAAAAATTTCTCATTAAATCTAATTTTCTTAATGATTTGAAATTATAGTAGAGTTTAAGTTGCAGGCTAAGGTTAGTATTTCTTGGATAGGTATTAATTTCTCATAAAACATCAATTTATATTTTGAATCTTTTATTAAGGTATTAATTTTATATTCTTATTTCAGGTTAGTGCTATGACGACTGATAATGCGTCTAGCAATAAGAAGATGATTGCTATGATGGCGAAAAAGTTGAAAAGAGACAATAAGAACCTCACCGCGAAAAGGCACATACCGTGCTTCGCACATATTTTGAACCTCGTTGTTCAATCCGCCATTAAGAGCTTTGACATCCCTTTCTGCTTCTCACTTGATGGAAGAAGAAGGCGATGAGAAATTGACGACTTTTGACTATGCTAGTGATATGGATGTCGAAGAGGATGTTGATGTTGGTCCTTCGACATCGACATCAATGCATATGGTACATGTCACACTCGGCGAGGCAGTGGAAAAATTTAGGACATTGGTTCGGGCTACCCGCAATGGTAGCCAACGACGGCTTATGTACGCGAAACTATGCGCTGACTTGAAGATGTCTGATAATAACCTCCTCGAATTAGACTGCCCGACGCGGTGGGGCAGCACCTATGACATGCTTCGAGCCGCCATTGAGAAGAGGGCCGTCCTGGATGAAGGAACATCCCATTTCAAGACAAATGGGAGGGAGACGAAGATATCAAAGGACGAGTGGGAATTACTACAGATATTTACTGATTTATTAGAACCGTTCTCCTTCGCCACTCAACATGTTTGTCAAACAGTGACCCCAACAATCACCGACGTATTATTTATTTTGCAAGTATGATAGTAGAACTTAATAATTTTATTTTATTTGCATCTCTTTTTAATTGTTTCATGACTTAGTCTGATTGCCTCTCTTATCAATTTATCTTATAGGAGCTTGATTCGCATATGAGCAACGTGATCAATCGCGTTGAAGCATCGACACTCTTCGTAGCGGTGAAGAAATTGGGAATCGAGGAGAAGATATCGATGGACCGTGCATGTATGGCGATGAAGGCAAAGTTGGATAGTTATCAGCAGAAGGTATGGGAAAATCATGCTATCATAGCAGCAGCTCTATTGGACCCCTATCAGAAGGGTTCAATGCTTGATGAAAGGACAAAGAAAGCGGCGATAGCATATATTAGGGGCCTCTTACCCTCCCCACCGCCAACTTCATCTACTACATTGCCACCTTCTACTCCCATTAGCTCTACTAGTAGGCAAGATTGGTTGAAACGAGTATGCATGAAGAAAGATGGACCCGCGCAATCGACATTGACACCCTCAGAGCAATTAGATGCTTATATGAATGAAACTGTGAAGGATGAGGGAGACCCCGTGCTACATTGGTGGGCTCGTAAGGGGAACATTGCATATCCTGCCCTTGCCCCCATTGTACGAGAACTCCTGGCAGTATGTGCAACCAGTGCTCCATCCGAACGTGTGTTCTCTGCCGGTCGAGCTGTGGTCACATACAAGCGTGCATGTCTCACAGCACAAAGCATCGAAACACTAGTGACCGTAAAGTGTTGGCTTCGGGGGAATAACACCAAGTGGTATGATAATGTCCATGATGAGGATGCTGACATGAGAGTCGTTGTGGATGAAATGGTATGAACATTCTATGTAGGGAATTCATCACTTATCATATTATTAACAGTTAAATGTTATGATTTGCTCACTCCTTTTCATGACTTAACCTTGAAGGGGATAAGCAATTGCGAAGGAGGCTCCGACGCTTGACGATCTTCCGAAGCGATAACGAGGAATGAGCATAGGGTTCGGCGATGAGATGACCAAACACCCGATGGGAAATGTTGAATGAGAAAACTTTATAGTTCTTTGTAGACGTTTATTTTTAAGTTTCCAGGGTTTTTTTATTATCAATTTTTAGAGAGGAATTCTATCATTTTTTTTTCAAAAATTACCCACTTAACTAGTTGTCTCATTCTTATTTTGTCCTCTAATGAAATATTATTTACAATGTTAATATTACTTAACTTAGAGTCAAAATGTAAACATAATTATCATGCAATTAATGTACAATTTATAAGGTTGACTATCCTATTCATCTTATTATGATTTGATATACAATTGTTGAATAAATTTATATATTAAATGGTTAATTATAGGGAAATTAAAATAATATTTCCCTCACTATTAGGTTTTATAAACTTATAAATCTTAATACAATTGAACTTGTAGTAAGATATTAATCTAATATATTGGATAATGATCGATCAAATAATAATTCTATTATCAACATCCATCTTAATTATTGGCATGACAAAGAAAAAACAAAAACCAAATGAAAATTAGGGATAAGTGACTGATAATCATTGGATAGAGATCTGAACCAGATCCTAATTTAAATTATCAATTTTTACCTAACAGTCTTGATCGTAAGATTGCTTGAAAATCGAGATCAGTAGATCTACAGCTGACCCAATTCAAACCAACAATCAGAATCATCAGTGCTTTCTGAGCGATCTTGAACATTAGATCGCCCAACAACTCATTTTAAGATCGTAGAGGATCATTGAAATGTGTCATCAGATCCACGCCACACCACGACATTCTCAATCGTAGGTGATGATCTAGTCATTCTCAAGATTTTTTCTACTTTCGAGTTTCTGTTTCCTCGCGCAAAATGCAAATGTATGATGAAATAACAGAACCATGAGAAAATTAGTAGAAGGGGAACAAGAGAGATAATTACGGATTAAATATGATTCTTATGCTTGCAACAAATAATCAAACCACGAAAAATTGTCGCGGTAGATCAGTAATTGTAATGAGTACATTAAAAAAATAACGCATCAAAAATGAATTTCAGAAAACCGACCCCCATTGGCTATCGCTCTGGTTTTTTCTTCTATTCTAGCAAAATTAAACAATCTGAAACAGGCTATGGTGGAACGCTTGGAAGAAAACAGGAGCAAACCTCAAATTTGAGGCCGGAAACGGGGCCGCCGGACCTTTAAATTTGGGGAAACGCAACAGTGTGAGAAAATTTGAGGGGAAGAGAAAGTGGGAGCACGGGAGCGGGAGAAGGAACGCCGGCCGCAGGTGAGACCGAGAGAGAGAGAGAGAGAATGCCAGAACGGGAGAGAGAGAGAGAATGCCACAAATGGAGTCCATTCTCCATTTTATGGAACACGGTATCGGGAGAATACCGTCATCCGGTACCGGTATCTCCCGATACCGTCATCCAGTACCGTCATCCGGTACCGGATCGGTACTGGAAGCATGCAGTACCGCACCAGAACTCCACTTTAATCCGATACACGTCATCTAGAACTGGATGACGGTATCGGGTACTGGATACCGGTAAGGGGACGACGGTATCAGCAGATACCGGTACCGGATGACGGTAGGCGAACCCTACCGCTGAGTTGCGTGTTGCAAGCGCGCAGTAGCGAGCGTCCCCACGTGCCACTGCGCGCCACGGGGCGCCTACTCGGCTAGCTCTACAGTACCCGCCGAGCTGCGCGTTACTGGTGCTTGCTCCTGCGTGCCTTTATGCGCCACAAGGCACCATCTCGGCCTGTGCTACAGTAACCTTCGAGTGTGCACCATGTGTGCATGCTGGGTGCTCTCCCCTGTGCGTCATGGCTGTGCCACGGAGGCCATCCATGCACCAAGTGGAAAAATCACTTCCCATATCCTCTCCCTAATGCGCGCTAACGCGCGCACAAGAGAGGAGGAGAGGTTTGCCTCTCCATCGCGAGAAAGAGAGATGCGGCAAATTTTTTTTAAGCCGCCATTATTTCTCCCTCTCACGCGGGGAGGAGAGGCTTGAGAGAGGAAGAAGATGCATGAGAGAGAGAGAGAGAGAGAGAGAGAGAGAGATCATCTTTCGTCAATGAACAGACCCCAAAATTTGGTGATTCTACCAAAAAAAGAACAAGACATGTTTGATGAAGCCTGATAAGGTTTGATACGGATATCAAAAGTCGATAGTTATAGAAGTGTCGGTCAGCTCCCCATTTTCCCTGAAGTGGGATGGTTGTTGAAGGGAGGGTCACAAATGTTATTGACAGAAGAAACTGGCCACCTTGTTGACGATTGTATTTGATGTTCTTCATGCTCTGATCAGGGCAAGTGCGGGCTGCGTGGTGATAGAATGACAGGCGTAGCATGAAGAGGAGAAAGAGATAGAATCTTGCCGGTAGGGATTGCTTTGGCTGCACCAAATGCAGGTTCAAATGCACTATTTTCTTCGTCGTTGGCCATGAGGAAATCATTTAGCGACATTGCTGAAGTATTTCCTTCCTTCAACGGAATCGCTGGTACCCAACCCTGAAAAACATTTAGGGAAGGCAAAACCTTTTATCACATATTCGCAAAATCAAAGCGACTAAACTGGGCGTCTCAGGATAAGTATACTGTCTTGTCCGACTCAGAAATCCCTGAAGTTGACGACTCTGACTTCGATGAAGACGAACTTCGAACACGGTAAACTTACCCCTTTGAGTAGCTCCGCCATGGAAATGTTGTGACCCTACGCGAAGCTTTCGTGATCAAACCACCCTCGGCTCAAGAACACTCTTAACTTGTCTGTCGGTGGATTTCCTGTACGCCATCCTCGCTTCCTGATGGACTTAATTTCGTGGAGTCTTATTTTGATAGCTGTCTTCTTCGTCTTCTTGGCCGCTAGAAAGAAGCAAGGATACCCTAACGGGCCGAAGTCCGGGCTACCTCCCGGGCCTAAAGGCTGGCCCGTGGTCGGAAACCTCCTCCAGCTCAGCTCCCTCCCTCACAAAGACTTCGCCGCCTTCAGCGCCGCGTTCGGCCCGTTAGTGTATCTCCGCCTGGGCGGCGTTGACGCCGTCACCACTGACGACCCTGACGTCATCCGCGAGATCCTCGTCCGTCAGGATGACGTGTTCGCGTCCCGCCCCCGCACGTGTGCCGCGGTGCACCTGGCATACAACTGCGGTGACGTGGCGCTCGCGCCGCTGGGGCCTAGGTGGAAGCGCATGCGGAGAATCTGCATGGAGCATTTGCTGACGACGCGGCGGCTCGATTCGTTCGCGGGCCACCGGGCCGAGGAGGCGGGCCATCTCGTGGTGGAGGTGCGGCGGCGCGCTGCCGCGGGCGTGGCGGTGGATCTCCGGGAAGTTCTGGCGGCGTTTTCGATGAACAACGTGACGAGAATGCTGCTGGGGAAGCAGCTGTACGGGGGAGAAGAGGAGGCTGTGGAGTTTAGAGAGATAACGCACGAGATGTTTCATCTGCTCGGGATGATTTATCTGGGGGATTATTTGCCGGCGTGGAGGTGGATTGATCCGTTTGGATGTGAGAGAAAGATGAAGGTGCTTGAGAAGAGGATAGATGACTTCCATTCGAGGACGATTGAAGAGCATAGGAGGAGGGCGAGGGAGATGGTAGGGAAGGAGAATGGCGATGTGAGAGAGATGGATTTTGTCGACGTTTTGTTGTCTCTTCCAGGGGAGGATGGCAGGAACCGGCTAGATGATGTGGAAATCAAGGCTCTGATTCAGGTCGGTAATATTGGTTTTAGAAGCATCATCGTCATCATCTCCATATTCGTGATGTTATTAGTGTTTGTTCATAGACTTTATTATCATGACAACTTATTGTTCAGTCATCATTATCATCTTCATCTCACCCATCATCGTAACCATCATCTTACCATTATTTGTTCATCAATGCTACCGGCACCTTATCATTACTACTCGATCATTGTTGTCATCATCAGCGTCCATAAATGAATGATTGCAATGTTATTATACCAGTAGATGATCATTTCCACGATCATCATGTCACTATTCTCAATTCATTACCTTAATCACCATCATATTATATTAATAATGACTATTAGTACTATTATCATCATCATGAAAATTATGTTTTCATCATCATCATCCCCATAATTTTGATGGGAATCAGAGCTCATCATGGATATACTATCAGAATGAACACCTCCATCATAATCTTTCAACATTGCCATCGTAATCATCATCATTATCAGCGCGACCACCATCATCTCCTTTTCTCCCTTCTCAATGCGACTTCATTCCATGCAGGACATGATAGCCGCTGCAACAGACACATCCTCAGTAACAAACGAGTGGGCGATGGCGCAAGTCATCCGCAACCCCCGCGTCCTCCGCAAGATCCAAGCCGAGCTCGACGCGGTCGTGGGCCGTGACCGTCTCGTCTCCGAAGCAGACCTCGCCAACTTGAACTACCTCCGCTGCGTCGTACGCGAAACCTTTCGCATGCACCCAGCCGGCCCATTCCTCATCCCCCACGAGTCCATCCGCCCAACAAA
This sequence comes from Lemna minuta, assembly GCA_024174645.1. NCBI lineage: Eukaryota > Viridiplantae > Streptophyta > Magnoliopsida > Alismatales > Araceae > Lemna > Lemna minuta. Next base: position 4,030,072 of record CM044116.1, on the reverse strand, counting down.
GATACTCGGCTACGCCATCCCCGCAAAGACGCGAGTCTTCATAAACACTTACGCTCTCGGCCGCAACACTCGTCTCTGGGAGAACGTCGACGAGTTCTTCCCTGAGAGGCATCTGTCGATGGACGGTACCAGAGTGGAAATCAGCCATGGCCCAGACTTCAAGATCCTGCCTTTCAGCGCAGGCAAGAGGAAGTGCCCTGGCGCGCCTCTGGGCGTTATCTTCGTGCTCTTGGCTCTAGCTACGCTCTTCCAGTGCTTTGATTGGTCCCCACCGGAAGGTCTTCTCCCAGAGGAGATTGATGTTGAAGAGGTGTACGGCATGACCATGCCCAAGGCTAAGCATTTGCTTGCTGTTGCTCGCCCTCGCGTTGACTTTGACCTTGGGACGTAGTGAAGATTTTTGGTATCTGTTGACTTGTTTGTTTTTTAGGTTGTGCGTTGGTTTTTTCCGACGATGTGGAATGTCAAGGCGTTGACCATCTTTGCCTCGGGTTTTAACAAACATAATCGTTGACCAATTCTCGTTTGACATTCTGAAGGATAATTTTAGGGAAGTCCAAAGACCGACCGAAGGTCGGTCGACCGGACCGAACCGAGACTGTCGGTCCCAGAAAATGGACCGGACCGGTCTCGGTCCAAATTCGGTCCGGTCTGCGTCAAGACCGAAGGCCAAAATCCGAAAATCCGAAGGCCTTCGCCGAAGGTAGGTGGGGCCGCAAATTTATGGTTTGATACCCTTTTCACATTCCATTCTAGGCGTGGAATCAAAGCTCAGAAGTGATGCTTCTCCAACCCACTCTCCAAAGTTCCCTCCTCTCCCTCTCTCCTCCCTCCCTCTACCAAAATCCGCACCAAGCCGTCACAAAAACTCAAAATCGTAACGAGCATCATCAACAAAACGATGAGGAGATCAAGCAATGGCGACTGGCTCCGGAAATCTATTGGGCAGCGCCTAAATTTAGAGGGCATAGCATTTTTCCTCCGGATTATCTCGACCCAGGAAGGCAAAAGACTCGCTCTGCCCCATATAAATGTTCCAGATATTAGGTGGGTGGATTGGCGAGTATTAGAGCAGTTAGGGTTTAAAGGAGTCGTCTTTGACAAGGACAACACTCTCACTTCTCATTATTCTCTCTCTCTCTCTGGCCCCCTGTCGCTACTTCCTTCGGCCAGTGTATTTCAACTTTCCCTCGGCGCGTCGCCATTTACAGCAACTCTGCTGGTAATCAATCTAATTTTAGATACTGTATTCTCTTTTTCATAATTCAAAGGATGTAATTTTTTAGTTTTTATTCTGGGTTATCTTTTTTTTATAATTAAAAAGCATGTAATTTTTTTTCTAGGTTATTTTTTGTTATTAGGAAATGGGGAAATGGATCTCTTTTTAGGTACCCTGAAAAGACCTTATTAGGAAAAGACCGAAGTTAAGACCGAACTGGACCGTGACCGAGGTGGACCGAGACCGAGACAGAGACTTGGACCGAATGGTGTGCCAAAAACCGGACCGGACCGGGACCGCCCAACCCTAGATAATTTCATACGTTAACTCCAGATTTCTAACCGTTGACGTTCTCTATTTTGACGATTGGTCCAAACGATCGCTAATGTCATGGACGATTTTTACGCGAATAATAACGAGCAGGCAATCTTCCTCCAGAAACAGCTACCTTCCTCTCCTGGCAACGTGGGGACGAGAACGCCAGAAAAACTTCGTTCTTCTCTCTCTTGTCCCGGGAGCCCTTCTTCCTCCGTCCTCTCTCCTCCCCCCGTCTTTCTCTCTCCTCCTGAATCTTTCTCCCATCGAGACAAAGGTGAAAATGCAAAGCCCAGATTCTCATTCTTCTCATTCTATCTTTCCTCAAGATGTAGCAAAAGCGCAAATCGTTAGGTCGAGGAAGGCGGAGCTACGGCGGTGCAACACCGATCTGCGCCGCGGGGAAGAGCGTCGGCCAGAGACGGCGGCGGAGGAGATCCAGCGGCTCAGGAAAGAGCTGACCGCAAGCTTGGCAGCTCAAAAAGGTCTTGAGATAATCTTATCTGGCTTAAAAGAGGAGAAGAAATACATCAAGGAGGAGCTCGCGAGGAGCTCCCGCGCACTTCAAGACATTAAAGAACATCTCAGCGAGGTGGAAGCCCAGAACGAGATGCTTCTCTCCAAGGTGAATCTCTGCGTCTCTGAGCACAAGGAGAAGAGTTGGCTCGGAAGAGAACAAGGCGAGAGATCTCTCCATGAAAGGAATAAGGCGCTTTCAGAGCAGCTGTTGAGAGTTCTTGACGGGTACCGGAACATGAAGAGGAAGATTAAAGACGTGAAAGAGGAGAAAACTGAGATGGCGAAGAGAGTGGGGGAAGCTGAATATCGAATATCTCAGGTACTTAGACACATGGGAGACTTGTGCCGGAGAAAGAATGGAAGTCTGTTGTCCCAGGAGAGTGTATTGGTTGAAGATATCTCGTCGATCGAGGAGATATTGGGCAGCTTGAGGAGTGATATCCGGTCAAATGATGATAAGAGGGATGAACGTTGATGGTTTTCTGGCGGCCAAGAAATGAGCTAGAGAGAGAGAGAGAGAGAGAGAGAGAGTGAGAAATGAGAGATGAGAGCGAGAGATTTCCCTGTAATGACTTTATGACAAGGTCTAAATATGAAAGGATAAGAGCTCTCATTCATTAAATTTCTATAAATGGTCACCCTCAAATAGGAAAATGCTCATTCATTATCTTCCTTTGCTTTTCTCTCTCTCTCTTCTGCACCGTGTGGAATTATTTGCAAATACAACGTACCTTCAATCGATCAAAGAACGTCAATGTGGGAATATCATTTTGAGAAAATTAATTTTTTTAAAAATGTTTACCCGTCCAAAGTAAGCAGAGCTCCTTTTTGAAATTCATTCTTATCTTCAACCTTATATCTTCTTAATGACAAAGTTTCTTCAGTGTTGGATAAATTGTCCAAAAACTGAAAAATAGGCACTCTTAAAAAAGTGGAAGATGGGCCCATTCAAGGAATTTACTAAAGTTTTCTTTGATATTACATCCCAATCAATGCTATAAAATTTCAACATAATATTAATATTCTTTATGAGCAATAACATTTTTATTTCAGAGCACCGCGGAAGCCTAGGAAGCTAGTTGGGCCATGACAACAATATCATGCCACTTCTCACAAGAAGATGAATTTGGACTTCTAGGCTTTTCTATACTTGATTTTAAATCTATTTCAAACGATGTGGGACTAAAAACTTTTTGTCATAGGTGATATCAGCTGTCAAATCTAATCAACCACAAGGAGGTTAATTACAATATTTGAGGAGAAAATTATAGAACAAGTTAAAGGAAGGTGTATATTTTAGAAATATGTAAGTTCAACATTTTTTCTCCACTGTAAATCATCATATTTTTTATCACAATAATGGTTGACCTAGTAAAAAAATAATAGAAGGCATCCACTATTATCTATGAGATTTTGGATTTGACATCACAATGTTGTTGATCTAGAATATCTGGAGGAACCATTTGGTTGGATGAGAAAATTGTCAATTCTAAGCCTTAATAGAGAATCAAGAGTTGTGACTCTCATTTCTAAACACTTCTTGAATTCAATATACATAGATTAGGAGTAGATTAGATATGCTGAGTTTGACTAGTTTAGATAATCTATCATCATCGAAATTTTATCAATTTATAAACTGATTTCAGATCTATATTCTTGAATATTTCTTATAAGATAGAACTATTTAGTCACATGCAAGGAGTATTGTTGATGGTGAGAGCAAGAGAATCCTAGAATTTTTTATGGAAAAGAGAGTACATAGGTCCTTCTATAGAAAGTGAAGATGAGAGGCCTTAAATGGGTCGGGGAGCTGATGAACTCGATTTTGGGGTATTTTTAATTGTTGTTTTAAATCAATTTCATGCAAAAATATTTATAAATCCTCACCTTGTATAATGGTAAATTATGGGTCTAATTCTCAAGGATCCTTGGTAATGAGATTAGTGCTTCAAGGGAGTAGAGATACTATTATAGGGAAAAACAACAATAGAAGGGATTTTGAAGAAATATGGAAGGACGAAGAAATGGAATATGGTATGAAAATTATAAATAACTATATATATATATATATATATTTATATTCTAAGAGAAATAATGAGAAAGTATTGAGAATGAAATGATGAGATGGAGAGATGAGAATGATGAAATAGAAGATGATGGACGAATGGTGAAACATTGGGAAATTGGGTAATGAGGAAATCAGAAAATGATGAGAGATTGTTTGAATAAAAGAGAAAAAATATAAAAAGAGAAATAGGGTTTATGCTACCCATGGAGGGAATAACAAGAGAAAAACTTATCCAAATCCTTACACAAATCTCGTTTTTGATGCCAGTCCTAAATTGAGGTGATGCTAGACTTGTTACGATCTTAATCATCTACTTGATCTTGCCTTCACAACAAACTTGAACACTAAATATTTCCAAGCTTGGGCCTAAGCCTCTCATTTTCCTTTTGGTAGCATGATACAAAGAGAGAGCAAAAAAAAAATCAAGAAAGGTAGAAGAAGATTCTTTTATTTATTAGGTTTAGAGATTCCCTTGGATAAATGGTGGAGATTTTGTCTTTTTTAGTGCCACTGAATGAATGATGGACATTAATTTCGTAAGTCATGACCATAAAAACCTCCTAATAAGTGAGAGATTCCCTCCTAAGGAGGTGGACCCCACAAGCACCTCCTAAGGGAGTGGGTTGACGACTCTCTAAGATGGTAACCTTACCACTTTCCTAAGGAGGTAGGCTTACCTCTCTCTCCTTTTACGAATATCTATTCTTCTTAAAAGATAGGAAAGATATAAAATTGGTTAATATTAAATAAAAGAGAAGAAATTTGGTTTCTTTGGACCTTCAAGAATGCCTTTGACCACCTTTGACTTGTCAAAAATCATTTTGGCCATCATTGACTTCTAAGAGAAAGGGAGTGACTAGTCTCCGAAAAAGGTGAAATGGGTTAACCCCTAATAAGGTGGTTAACTAACCTCCTAGATAGGTGGAAAGGTTTGAACAAATTTTTTAAAAGGTAGAAAAACTTGACCATCTTCCTAAAAAGGTTGAAAGGTTTGGCTGACCTCCTAAAAAAGTAGAATATCCTGAACACCCTTCTAAAAACGTGGAAAGGTTGAACAACCTCCTAAAAAGGTGTCAAGTTTTGAATAACCTCCAAAAAAGATAGAAAAAGTTGACCAATGATAATGTGTAATTGATATATTCATTTTCATCACCATAAATGGATATTAACACTTAATTCTTGTTAATATAATACACGTGATCATGTTTCTTATGATATTTTTGCATTCAGCATTTCATTCTACTCATATACTTAACTTGCACTGATTTAGTGCTAATTAGGTAAAAATAAATAAATATATAATATCATGCATCATTCTTTTCAATTGCTTATACCATTAGAGTAACCCCATTTGACTGTTTGAAATTCAAATGGTTGAATTCTCACATTTTCTATGAGTTATATGGATATAGGGACATATGTACGCAAGTAAGAAAACATTGATATGGATGAAGATAACAGGGAAGAGGACATCAAGCCAACCATATTTGAACATCAAGCCAACCATATTTTTATGAAATAAATGGTAAATGAGGTTTGGATTGGTAGAGGGATCATCCTGATATTTTTAGGATAATCCAAGATTGATCTAGAGTGAATATTGGGTCAACCTCCTTATTTTCAAGGAGGTTAAACCAAACTTACTTTTTACTAAATTAGACCTTAATTTTTCTCATGATTTTTAGAAATTTATAGATGAAAAGATAGAAGATTAAAGTATTGATCCAATGGAAAAAATTTCAATCAAAAATAATTTTATTTTTGTGAGATATTCAACTTCTAAGTTTAAGAATTTTTTAAGAATTGTTTTGGAATTTTTCTAAATGTTGTAGGGATTTTTGCTTATTTTTAGGCATTTTTATAAAAAAACCCCTCTGATTTTTAAAATAGAAATTAACAGAAAAGCCCCTCCACACTTATAAAGGCTGACACACCTTTTTTGGGTGCAATATGTGCCACGTGGCACACTCTTATTGCACAATCTCAATCAACGACTAGGATTTTTCTAAATTAAAATCATGATATCTCATGATCTAGATAGAGTTTTGAGCTGAAATTTTATGGATAGATTCATCTTTTAACCCTCTATCCATCTATACCCTTGGATTGAAGAATTGAGATAAAATGATTTTAATAATTAAACTCTTTTACCCCTCTTTACACTCAAACCCTAGGAACTTACCTATAAAAGCCTTCATTTTCTCTCTCTTTACGTTTTTTTGGCTCTCTCTTAGCATCAATCTACTAGAAGGAAAGGGAGAGGAGGTTAAGACCCAAGGAGGAGCATTCTTTGATGTTCAATCTTGTTGTGGAGAAGAGAGCAAGCAAAGATTACGATCGAAGCTGATCAAGCATCACCCAGCCTAAGATGGGCACCCCAACAGGGTTTGGGCAAAGATTTGGATTGTATTTTGGCATGTGAAACTCTCCATAGTAGCCATGGGTTTTATGTTCTTTTTATTTTTATTTTTCTTTTATTGTAGTAGCTTTGACATCATCTATTCGTGCATCTCTCACTCTCGCCATCATCCCGCATAGTTCCATTGTTACCGCCATCCATCCTTCTCATTTTTCAATCATATCATCCCCATTTCCATATCTTTTAATCTCACTCTCACATCTCTTTTCTAATTTCTATCTCAAAATTATCGCTCACACTCACCTCCACGTGCTTCATTTTCACTTGCGCATATTCCCTCGCCCTTGTCTTTCTTTTGAACATCTAACCTCATTACTTTAGCTCCCTTCCTGACACTATATTAAGTAAGGAATTATATTTTATTTCATGAAATCATCGCACAACAAGAAAAGATAATACACGCAATAAAGTTCATCAATCAACCTCTTAAAAAGGCGGACCACTGTTTTCTTCTTCTCCTTCTCGATAATTTGCATCCATGCTTCTATTAAACTTCACCAAAGTCCTTGCATGCACATAACTCACAAAAATTTGAGAATTTAATCACTTGACTTCCAATATGTCAAATGGGGTTAGTCTCATAATATCATCAAAATATAGAAAATGATACATGATAGGACCGAGTCATATTTTCACCACATTTAGCTGTATAGAAATAGATACTCTCATTGTTACAATAATTCTTAGCACTTAAACATGATGAATGATGCAAGTTATATTTTAGAGTTATCATTACTTTACTCAATACTAGTCCCTCAGTATTGCTTCTTAGGTTCTCTGTAAATATCCCAATATGCTCAGTGCTCTAGCCCCACGGGAAGATGGCATGCTTTTCTAAAAACTAATCTATATGGTGACTGATAACTGATAACATGCATTTATAACTTAATTTCTTATCCTAATTAACTCATATTCATGCTTATTTTATGTGTTATCATACTTTTTAGGAATTTTCTCCATTGGTATGTCATCTCACTAAAGTCGATATTTAGGCATAAATTAGGGATAATTTCATGCTTGATTGATGATGAGTCTTCTTGAAAAATTAAATTGATATGATTAAGTTCTTACCCTGATGTATTTTGACTTTAGAAAATGATTTTTAAGGTTAATTATAGGAAGGAAATTTTAATGAATGCTTGTGGGTTATTTTTAACTCATCCTATGTTCTTCCTTTTAATTATATTCTTTTATGGCATAATATTAAAAGGAAAAGAATTTGTGATCCAATGGAGAAAATTTGGATTAAAAAGGAGTTGTATATTTAAATTTATGAATTTATGAAGTTATGGCCTTTTTTGATTTTTATTTGATTTTTAAATTAATATTCCTTAATTAAAAGTGCAAAAAGGGGTTGTTTTTTTCGCAGAAACTGCGGTGCTGATGTGGCAACCAGGGGCGCGCGCAGGGCTGGCTCACATGGCACGCGGGACTCGCGCGGATGCGATGCGGCACGCAAGGCCACGTGGCAGCACCGCGCGGGCCCACGTGAGGCGCAGGTGGCGCACAGGGCGCGGACATGTGGCAGGAGGCCATGCGTGTCCACGCGGACGCCCGTGTAGGGCGCCACGTGGCAGGGGGTCGGCATATGGAGGGCCCACGGGTTAGTGGGCCCTAATGAGAGTATTGGGGCGATAACCCAAAGGCGTTACCGCGGCCCCCTATTTAAGCGCAGCATTTTTGCCATTTTTCTCCTTGTGGGACTATGTCCCGTCTAACCTTTTAACGTACAGGCGATGTGGCGGCATCACGGACGTCAGATTCGATCGCAAGACGTCGATCGCGTGGACCCGAGTCCACGCGATCCCCATCACAAGCACGTGCTTGATTTGGAGCTTAAGTAACCGCGATCGACGGCCTACCTGGTGACACGTGGAGGCGTTGGAGAGCGATCGATTGCCATCACTGATTGAACCATGGATCGTGATCTTCGTGGATCGCGATTGTGATCTTCATCGAACGGACGACATCGCAATTCGTCGGGACGGTCGGATCTCCGTCGGACGGACGACGAAAGGGCATCAAAACGCAGCTTGATCGTGCGATCGGGACCGCCCAACTTACCTGATCAAATCCGATGATTAGTTTCGTGTTCATTTCAGGGATTTTCTGATATTTGATTTCCAATAATTCATAGTAAATCCATTTCTTATCCAAAAATCATGAATTTTATATCAATAAATTCTATTTTTTCTCTAGTTTCTAAATATATAATTTTCATAATCTTCTGACCCTGTTTGATTCTCTGATTTTACAAAACACCTACTATTGGTCAAAGTCAATGCTTTGACTTTGACTTTTAACTTTTCTCTATCAAATCCGAGAATTCAATTCTTAAAACTTCTTATTTAGTCTATTTATATCATTTCTATTCATCACATCTTATTTTTACTTCTTTAAAACCTCTTTTAAACCTAAGTTTGACCGAGTCAACTCTGCAATTAAAGTCAACTCTGCTCTCTCTGGATCGACCCGATACTTACACATTACTTGATTTTATATCTTATCTCTGTGAGTTCGGTTTTATAAAATTTTTTTAACTTACGTTTTGTGTGTTTAACGACCGCATGAAAATGCTTCGTCAATAACATGCAAATTCATGCATTTGTATCTGATAACATGCAATTTATACATGTGATTATTAATGCAAATATTGCCACAAAACATTCCATTCTTATGCATGTTATCATATTTTGAGTGCATATTTATCATTTCATACAATTTTAAGTTATAATTTCAAAATGCACTATTCTAGGGATAATTATGTATTTTGATGAATATATTTTAGAGTAGATTATTCTCATCTATATTAGAGACTATAATTGGGCTTTAATGTTAATAATAAGAGAAAATACCTTATATACTCATTTATTTATCTAAGTTTTAATTTCTAAGAGAAATGAGTGTATTTTTTAAATAAAAACTTATTCTTTTGTTATTTATTTAAATTGACTTTTTAAAATGATAGATTATTTAATTTCTGATCCAAAAAAATAAATTTGGATTAATTTGGAGTTTTATTTTGAAATTGATAAATTTTTTAATATTTAGGGATTTTTCTAGAATTTTTTTCCTGACTTTTTATGAATTTATTTGGGATTTATTTGGGATTTATTTGGATTTATCGTGCGTTGATGTGGTAGTTGACGCAGCGGCAGAGTGACTTGTCACCACGTGGTGACGTGTATACGCACCACGTGGCGCACAATGTGTACGTGTGTGCGTGTGTGCGTGTGTGCACGTGCGTATGCATAATTAGTGGGTTAATCATCCTTTTCAAGATATAAGCTAAAGCCTATTAATCCACATACCTTATATACCTATGAAATTGCATTTATTTTTGTCATGTGGGGCTATTTTTGTTTTTATACCTTCGCAAGTGATGTGGCGCGACGAGAAGAGTTCGATTTGCGCACTTAATCGAAGCCGTCAATCTTCACTTAAGTGAGGCGGTGCACTCTGGCTGGGTAACGATTTGTTTTTAAAATGATTTAATCTTAGCCGTTCATCTGAGTAGTTATAACGGTTGAGTTAAAATGCTCTCGATGGACTTCAGGGGATACGTGGTGACATTTCAGACGTCCATTCACGATCGGACAAACGTGATCGTGAAAGGCTTTTTCTTCAAGTGCGACATGGCAAAATCTGAGCGCTCCATCTTCAATCGAACAAAAGTGACTTAATGGCAATGATTTGCATCCAAGAGTTTTATCTGAGCCATTGATTGAAGATGAAGAGCCCAATTCAATAGTCACACCCAAATTTGCCTATTTATATGCATGTTCTTTGATGGAAAATGTAACTGGTTAGACAACTCAGTTCTTGAATCTCTTGATTTTTTCTTCTAGACTCATTTCCGTGTCTAAGGAGTGTTTGAAATCTAGATTTCGTTGAAAGGATAGGGAGAAATTGCCTCTTGAATACCAAATTTAGTCTTCGAATTCACAGAATGAAAAACCTTAGATCCGGTGATCAATTGGATCTATTCGAGCATGACTTTGAGTTAGATTATGTGTTTTGATACTAATCGTTCGTCCTGTATCATTATCTTTTAATTTCGAATCGTAGATGAGGATAATTTTAGATTTAATTTTGGTTTTCTCTCTCCTCGTGATCAATTTTCTACCTAATTTTTTCTCATTGATTTCTCTGCGAATCTTTATCCAAATTATGTGATTTTTGATTATGTGGATTTTTCTTTGAGTTATCTTTCTAAATCTATCAAAATTCCTGATTTCTCACCTCAATTCATTGTTTGATTTGATCAAATTTTGAAGAACCCCTCGGAAATACCTTAATTCTCCGTGGATTCGACCCTTATTCACCTTTATACTATCTAATTCATGATTATTTATCAAAACTGGTGAGTTTGGAACTTGTTTTGACACATTTTTGCATGTATTCAACGACCTCATGGATTCGTCTCGCCAATATCATGCATTTTATGTATTTATTATTATTGATATGATCATAAATGCATGTTAAAATGGTTTAAACATGATTGAAATGATAATTCTTAGGTTTAAAGGATATTCTTGATTTTTTTTATGAATTGATAATATTTTATGAACATTTAATGACATTGATTTATTAAGAATATAATCTCCTTTTATTATAAAATCAAATATTTTATTTATTTTTCATTTTATTTTTTTAAGAACTTTTGGATGTGAAAATGAATTATTTAAATAAAAAAATAAGGTTTTAAAATTTAAAATAATTAAAAGTTATTTTTGGGGCAATTTATGTGATTGCGCCACGTTGCACGATCACAACCAATGAGGAGAGAGTAATTTTCTCTCGTCCCTTTTTCTCTCTCCTCTATCCCCCTTTCCTTTTTCTCAATTTTTCTTTCTCTCTCTCTTTCTTTTTCTCTTTTAACTATCTTTTTTATTTTTAAATAACTCACACAACATGGAAAAATAGATTTCCTTCATCAACTCCTCATATATAAGAAGTAGCCAAAAGGACTTAGCGAAGAACAGTATGAGTGGATGAATGCTATGAGTGAGGACTGATGATTGAATGAAGCGGAATATGACTGAGACAACAGCTGGGGAAACACATATGAAGTGGGATACGACATATCCTTGGTAGTATGATTGGAAGAGATAGGTTCATACTTGGGAAAGGGTTTAAATTTGGGTTGTAACGAGGTACAAAGCAAATGTGGCTAAGGGTTTACTGAAATGGCTTGGGTGGCCTCAAAAATGATAGTTTTGTGCAGTAAGAGTACAAGAGTACATATTGAAAAATCAAAATGCATAAATAGGATCGGTTAATGAAAGGGTGGAGTTAAACACACAATTATCCTTTTCTACCATCCAAGATTCATTGTGCTCCAATCCTTTGATTTTCACTACCACTCGCCCACAACCTCAATAGGTATAGTTCAAAATCATGATTTTGTAATCATCTAAGCGTGCTCAAGATGCGGTCTAAGAGCCTACCCCTTATACACAAGCACTCACGGTTCCATAGGTAAAGAGAATCTTGACGAAAAATCCATGACTAATGCTTGAGTTTTATTTGACATGTATTTGTTCTTTTCATGATATGACAATAGCAATGCTTGACACAAAATGCTCCCTATTAAAATCTTGATATCTCATTATCTTGATGGAGTTAGGGGCTAAAATTTTATGGGCATGATTGTCATTTCAAGCTCTATAAATCTATATTACTTGATTTAAATTCGAAGACAAAAAGTAGGGTTTTTAATGTTTCATTGTGTGCTTCTAGAATTGGCTAGCCAGGAGGAAAGAAGGCACTGATTGATCATTCTTCATGTATAGAACATCATTTTTAGTGAGTTTTTTCTCCTTTTTCATTCCTCGTGTTGGACGTAAGAGGCCAAGTCCAAGTAAAATCTACGAACTATCAAAGGTGTGTTTGGATTAGAGAACATCACTAGAGTGCGTAGATTTCCAAATCTAATGTGACTCTTATTTCTTGATTATCTTGTGTTTCTTATCCTCCATTTCTGCTTAACCTCGCGATCAATCTTAGGGTAAATTCTTCAGTGTAAGAGCCAACATCTCCAACCTTAATGTAAGGAACCAATAACAAAATCACATAAAGTAATATCTACTCCTTGAGGGTAGAGTATCTGATCTAGCATATATGGAATTGAAAACGCCCACATCGGCTCCTCCTTGTTGATTATTCGTCTGATGTTGGCCTTTTTCCCCCTAGCTTTGTAATTTAAAGCGATAGAGTTAGCTTTCACTCCAATACCTTCGCTTCTGTTCACAAGTGCCATGGGAATGATGGCATATACCTGAGGACCAATTTCAGAAATTAGAAAAGGTTAGAATAAAGATCACTGGAATATTTCAAGATGTTTTGACGAAAAAAACCAGATGGGTTCTACATATTGGCTAGAAGAGTATCATCGTCTATCTAGAATACAAATCTTGATAAAAGGGGACGAGGTAAATAGAGTGTGCCACATCTTTTCCACCCTAAGAAAATGCTTTAGATAATTATAAACTCTTTGATACCAAAAAAGAAAGAGTGTAGTTTCCACTTACGGTTCTGGTTACAAAGTCAAGAACTCATCAAGATTTTGGTCACAAATTTAATAATAATATTCTAGTGTCGAAGTCAAGACTTTGTAAAAGATTCCAAGTCGTCATTTTTATTGTTCTTCCTACCCTTAATTGTGTACCAAATTGTGAGGATGTCACCAGAAGATTAATGTTATTGCTGCCCACAAAATCATTGGCCATGTCAATATAGTCGTGGCCAAAAAATCGGGAGACATGTCATGCATCTTAGGTTAGACAATAAAATATCACAACACTGCGAGAAAATTGACCTGATATTTTCAACCGTTTCTCTTTAAAGAAAGAGAAAAGTATTGTTCTTTCACCGAGTTTGAGATCATCTACCATGGAAGGAATGGAAAGCTTGAGATCAGCTATGGAAGGGACAACCATGAAATCTGGAGCTCGAAGACCCTCTTCACATGTTTATCATCCATCAACAGACTTATATTTCATGAAGATGATAGTACGCTTCTTGATTATCACATCAAAAAGTGTCAATCTATCAAACCCACTTAGTAATAGAGTTAAGAATCTAAATCTTTTAAAAAATTTTTGTTATCCTTATTATAATTTTGTTTGTTTCTGGAACTGTTTCTTCATGTACATTCTCCTTATTCTCATTCTACTTGTGAACGTAAGCTAAGACAATAGAATGGGTCGGAGCCCCTCTTCATTTGAAGAAGAGCTCTAGTTGACATTGAAGACTACCGTGAGGATGATGGGTATGTACCTGCAAAAACAAGTTGAGAAATTAAAAAATTAGAATAAAGAGGACAAAAAAGGTTTACGACATTTAAGCATCTAATATTATTACAAGTTGGGTTCGATATAATGGTCATCTTCATTAGATAATCAAGAATGGTATCTTATGAGTAATACCATTTGGCGGAGCTTGGCACTGATGCATTGCAAGCATGCTTTATGTATGTCTAGCCACGTGGGGCATGATCTAGGGTTCGTAGCTTACAAGATGGCCGAGGTCCAAACCTGGGCTTGTCAAGGGTAGAAATGGCCACGTGCCAATGGGCAGGCTTGACAAAGGAGGGAGGATGGTGGGAACACCTCAATAACAAAAGAAGCATCCAAAGAGGCACCACACCAATACAACTTAAGGAGAAATTCAAGGATTAGGAGTCATCCAAATCAATCAAACCACAAGCTGATCTTGAACAAGAAATTCAAGAATCAATCAGTGGAAGACGTGTATATATTAAAAGACTATGAAGGCATGAAGAGGATCAAGCCCTTGAAGATGGGGTACCACCCCTAATCTTTTGAATCCTTATAACACTTCCCTTGACTTTGCCCAACCTACTTTTGACCTAAAACCTTTAATTTTGAGCCTTTGACAAAGTCAAACCACTTTAATAAAATTTAGTAACCCTTTTCACCAAGTCAAACCATCCTTCTAAATTATAGGAACCAATTTTACATTCCCAAAATTCAAGTTATTAGTATCCGAGATCCTTCTTTGACTGAGTTAACCTGAACCTATGATTTTAGGACAGATTACTATGCCAAAATTACCCCTAAATGCCACCAATTAAAACCCTGCAAATGGTACCCTCAGATCTTGACAAGTGGCTTTTTAAGGCATCCTTACAAGGGGTCAAAATTTCTCCTAAAATGGCAGCTCTTGAAGAGACACACCCCTTCAAGGGTTGAACAATTTATATGGCACCTCTTCTCCTATTTGTGTGGATCTTGTGAAACTCTCTCTCATAATTTGAAATTTGAAAAGTTTGAAGTTTTATTATTCCCCCAATCTTTCTCTTTCATCCTCCATGAATTTCCCCCCTCTCTCTCATTTTCTCTCATCCACCCACCAATCCACAACTTTCCCCTCTCCGCCCCTCTTCTACTTCCTCTCCACAAACACACATCCTTCACTTCCAATAATATTAGATTTCAATTTTGAATCAAAGATTTAGTCAATTTCAATTTTAATTTCGATTTTTACGATCTTCTCGTTCGGAAATTTCTCTCTAATTTTCTCGTTGATTTATCCGTGAGTCTTGATCTAAATTCAGTGATTTTTTATTCCGTGGATTCGCCTTTGAGTTCTCTTTGCAATTCTATCTAAACCCTTAATTTCTCATCTCATTTTCATCGTCCAATTTGATCAAATTTCAAAGAATACCTTGAAAATGTCTTAATTCTCCATAGATTCGACCCGTATTCTCCTCTATACTATTCAATTCATGATTATTTCTTAAAATAGGTGAGTTTGGTAAATGTTTTGATGCCTATCTGTGTGTTTTCAATGACCACGTGGATTTGCTTTGTCAGACGGGCATCGCAACAGGGTTTGTGCGATGATCCGGATTGAGTTCTTGTGTTCATCTTCATAAATAGTAAGTTGTATTTTATTTTTACTTTAATTTTTTATTTTCTTTTAATGTAGTGTCTTTGAAATCATCGATGCTAGCAACTCTCTCTCCCTATTGCTGCACGTCGATTCGTCGATCTGTCGTCACGGTTGACCACTCTTCTCACCTTGCCATCATCTCATCCCCATTTCATTTCTTTTTATTTTAATTTTCAATTTGAATTTTAATTTCTATGTTAATTAAAAAGAAACTTAAAAATTATCACTCATATTCACCTCTACATGCCCCATTTATGCTCACACTTCTTTACATGTTCTCACTTCTTCCGCGCTCTCTCACCGTTCAGTTGAATATCTAATCTCATTACCTCAAATCCTTGTAGATTCGACCCTTGCTTACACTATTAAATAAGGAAATATACATTTTATTGCATGAAATCGATACATAGCAATGACGGAACACATGC
Source organism: Lemna minuta (assembly GCA_024174645.1). NCBI lineage: Eukaryota > Viridiplantae > Streptophyta > Magnoliopsida > Alismatales > Araceae > Lemna > Lemna minuta. The sequence goes on along the minus strand of CM044116.1, from coordinate 4,014,185 downwards.
ATAATCGAGTTCATCAAATCTTCATCATGATACTCTCATTCTTCTCATTTTGTGTGATAGATCATCCTTCCCCAAAATTCTCTTGCTCTTAGGATTTGTGTGAACCCTAGGATAGCCTCTAATCATATATTTGGGTGTTCATACACATTGGTTGTGAAATTTGGTCTGATTTATTGAATAGAAACTCCACTTAAATGTTATTAAAAATGATCTCTCTCCTCTCCAATCGTGAGATTAAACCTAGGGAGTTCAAGGTCACCAATCTTAAAAATTCATAACATCCCTCTATCAAAACCCCAGAGGTGATTATGGTCATAGCCTTTGGATTTAATCTCAACCATTCATTTGGTTACACCAAAAAAGACTAAATCTCCATTATTGATTCAAAGGAACCTCTTAACCTAATTTACAATAGAATATTCTTCTTCCTTTTTTGTTGCTTTTTGACTTTCTCTTAGCATCAAGCTACCAAAAGGAAAAGGAGAGGCTTAGGCCCAAGCTTGACATTGTTTGGTGTTCAAGTTTGTTGCGGAGGTAAGATCAAGTAGAGGATCAAGATTGTAGCAAGGCTAGCATCACCTAGCCTAGGATTTATATAAAAACCAGGGTTTGTGTAAGGATTTGGATATGATTTTCTCTTATAATCCCCTCCATGGATAGTGTAAACCCTATTTCTCTTTTCTTCAAACAATCTCTTATTATTATCAATTTCTTGATGACCCAATTTTCCCCTTTTTCACCATTCTTCCATCATCTTCTATTTCATCATTCTCATCTCCCTATTCCATCATTCTATTCTCAATATTTTTCTAATTATTTCTCATAGAATTTATTTTTTTTCTAATTTCATTCATACCATATTCCATTTCTTAGTCCTCCTATACTTCTCCAAAATTCCCTTCTACCATTTTTTTTCCTATAATAGTATCTCTTCTCCCTAAAATGTACTAATCTCATTACTTAGGCTCGTTGAGGATTCAACCCTTACTTTACCATTATAAAAAGTGAGGAATTAGAAATATTTTTTTGCATGAAATTGATTCAAAAAAATGATTAAAATACCCTAAAATCGAGTTCATCACTTATGTCGACATCAGAACCTAGACACTGATAAGAATAGGCTCTATATTATTAATATGAACGATAAATCCCAATTACATTGAGTGAGTAAAGAAGAGATTACAAACCTTTATTTATAGAGGAGAATGAGAGAAAGATAGAAATATAACCCATGTGAGACTAATATCCTTGGAGTAAGATATAATATGAGTACTACCCAAGAGGTCACCCATCCTAATATTGCTCTCACTCAAGTGCGCTTAACTTTGGAGTTCTTACAAGAGCTAGTGCAATACACTTTCAAATGAGCTATATCTAACACCTTCTAATAAACTATATCTAACATTCCCCGTCAAGCTGGACTGTATAAATCAAACATGCCCAGTTTGGATCCTAAGCAATCATACGACACACATGTGGTGCATAAATTAGATAATGTTCTTCGAGAAGATGTCGGCGAGCTGGTCTGATGAGAACAGATGTGGTGTAGAAATAACTCACATCAACACCTTGTCACGAATAAAGTGGCAACCGATCTCAATATGCTTGGTCCTCTCGTGAAAGGTAAGGTTTGCAGCAAATAAATATAGCTGCCTAGTTATCACAATAGCTAGGCACGAAATTGGGGTCGTGATGCCTAAGTCTTGTACAAAAGATTGCAACCATACCATTTCATGAGCAGTAGCAGCCATAGCTCGATACTCTACTTTCGCACTCCAATATAGCAACCTTTTGTTTCCTAGAATGCCAAGTTTGATAACATGCAACTTATACATGAATTTACATGATTATTAATTCAAATTAAGGCATTAATTATTCCATTTTGTATGCATGTTGTCATGTTTTAAGTGCATATATACCATTTTATGTAAATTTAGGTTAATTTATAAAAATATAGCATTTTGGGATAGTTATGCATAATTCTAAGAATATAATTGTATTCCCATTTTCTATTTGATATCATAATTGTATTTTCAAGATTTAATGACAAGAGAAAATATTTTTATTTACACTCATATATTTTTCTAAATTTATTTTTAAAGATGAATGAGTGTATTTTTTTAACTAAAATTTATTCTCTTGTTATTTTATATTTTTAATTTTTATAATGATAGATAATTCAATTTCTGATCCAACAAAACAAAGTTGAATTAATTTGGAGTTGTATTTTGAAAGTTATAAATTTTCTAATTTTTAGGAGTTTTTAGGAATTTTTCTGAATTTATTGAACTCTATTTTTTATTTTGAAATAATTTAAAAGAATTAAAAAAATATTTTTAAAGTGTGCGCTGATGTGGCAGAGCGTTGCCACGTGGTGACACGTGTATGTTTGCGCGCTGACGTGCATGTGTGTGTGACACGTATATGCCTGTATGCGTGACGTGTGTGTGACACATATATGCGTGTGTGCGTGACGTGTGTGTGACACGTGTGCGTATGCGTGCGTGTGTGCGCACGTGTGCGCGAGAGATTAATAAATGGGTTAGAGCATCTTTTAAGGATTTAAGCTAACCCATTAATTTGATGTACCTTATATACGCGTTAAAATCCTTGATTTTTACAATGTGGGACTATTTTATTTCATTATGTTTTCAGGTGACGTGGTGCAGTCTAAGACGTCCAATTGCGCGATTAAATCGCATGCGTTGGATGTCACTTACTCGCAGGGGGTGCATAGCAGAATCCAATTAGACGACAATTCAATCAAACGTCTAATCTCAACCATTCATCTTGGAGTTATATCAGTCGAGATTAAATGCACCCGATGGACACGAAGATTCATCGCGATTGTTCAATGAAGATCAAATGGACGAAATCAAACGATGCCTTCTCTTCACGCGCAACGTGGCAAAATCTAGGTGCTTCATCTCCCATCGGACAGATGCGACTTAATGATGTTGATTCGTCAAACGGCGATTAATCTCAGCCGTTGATTGAAGATGAATTGACGCATCGCGTTGGAAAACCATTATTAGATTTACGAGCAAATCGAATTGTCTAGACACCACAGTCTGAGAAACTTTTGATTTCTGCATGTTCTAGACTCATTTCCTCGTCCAAGGAGTATTTGAAATCAGAAATTGATCAAGAGAATCAGAAGAAATAATATCTTGAACACCAATCTTCATTTTCGAAATCACAGAATGAAAAGCCTTGAATCAGGCTATTAATTGGATCATTCTAAGCGCGACTTTGGGTTAGATTGCGTGTTTTCATCCTAATCTTTCATCATTTAGCATTAGATTTACATTTTGAATAGTAGATTAAGTTTAATTTAGTTTTAATTTCAGTTTTTCACTTATTTTTGCAATCGAATTCTACCTCAATTTCAAATCTCGATTTCTCTGCGAATTCTAATCCAAATTCAGTGATTTTTGATTCCGTGGATTCGTATTGGAGTTTTCTTTCTTAATATACTAAAATCACTAATTTCTCACCTCAATTCGTTATATGATTTGATCGAATTTCAAAGATATTTAAAAAATTTCCCATATTTCTCCATGTATTCGACCCTTATTCACCACTATACTCTTTAATTAGTGATTTGATTCTTTAGTTGGTGAGTTTCGAACTTGTTTTGACGCGAGATCGTGTGTATTCAAAGATCGCACATTAACATTTCATCACAAGTGACAAGATTACCTCCTACATATGTGCAATACATTGTAGTAGATTTTTTATCTCCTTTGTTCGCAGCATATCCCACATTAGAATAGGCCTCAATGCAAAGATGATCATGACGTCGATATATAAGCCCTTTGCCAAGGGCACCCTTGACATACGCAAGAACTCATAGTGCACCCTCCCAATGCATCATGCGAGGTTCTTGTATGAACTGAATAAGAATACTTATAACATAAGTAATATCGGGACGAGTAACTGTTAGATAGATTAGCTTCCCCAAAAGATGCCGATAGCGGTTTACATCTACCATCATAGGTGAGTCAATGTCCCGAAACTTGGGTGGTGCTTCTAAGGGTGATGTAGTTGGTTTACACCTAAGTAGCCCCCTCTCTTGGAGAAGATCCAAAGCATACTTTCTTTGAGATAATGTTAACTTACCTGATTGGTAAGCAAACTCAATCCCAAGGAAATATTATGGTGTCTGCAAGTCGCATATCGCAAAGTGCGTATGAAGATAAGCTTTGGTAGCAAAGATACCATCTTCATCGTTACCAGTCAATAGAATGTCATCCACATATATTGCAAGTACCGCATAGCACACTGACGTTGTCTTGCGCATCACTATCGGATCAGACTTGAAAGGGTTAAAGCCATAAGTCGTGAGCAGACCATTGAACTTAACAAACCAAGTGCGAGGACTTTGCTTCAACCCATATATATCACAACGAAGAAAGCAAACTTGGGAAGTCTTCCACTGAGCAACATACCCCAGAGGTTGCTTCATAAAGACTTGCTCTGTTAGAGCACCATATAAGAAGACATTGGAGACATCCAACTAGTGAAGAGACCAATCTAGATTTACAATAAGAGATAGAAGAACGCGTATACAGTTCATGAAAACAATCGGAAACCAATTCTCAATATAATCAATGCCATGAGGTTAAGTGAATCCTCTAGCAACTAATCGGGCCTTGTGACGAGCCACAGTGCCATCTAGATGATACTTTAGGGTGAAAACCTATTTGCATGTCACAATGTTAGCATTAGTAGGGCATGGTACTAAGTCCCATGTACTGTGATGCACCAAGGCCCGATACTCTAGATCCATGGCTGCTTTCAACTCCAATACTTGGAGAGCTTCATGATACGTAAGGGGTAGTGACTTAGAGGACACGACAAGAGCAAATGTGCAGTAAGTTGGAGAAAAGCATTCATAAATCCTAATTAGTCATAAAGGGCATTGTACAAAGGTATGGAATAGATTTTACTAATGTATTTGCTCTAGAGTCTAAATTAGAGACAATTAGATTGTTCTTTGTCGTTGCTTCATTTTATGGATGGGAAGTCCTCGGGACGTAAAGTCAGCTTTCTTAAATGGTGAAATTTTGGAAGAAATATATGTCAAGCAGCCCAAGGGATATGGAGTATTAGGTAAATAACACTATGTTTATAAATTGAAGAATACCTTGTATGCTTTGAAATGGGCCCATTGAGCCTCGTACTCCAAATTAGACAAAAGCCAAAGCTTGATCAGAAGCAATCATGAACCAGTAGTATATTACATACAGTATGGACAACTTCTCCAAACTACGTGTAGGAATGTATGTTGATGACTTAATTCTTGAAAGGAGTAATAATAGAAGGATTAGAGACTTCAAGGAGAAAATGAAAACGTTGTTTGATATGACTGATCGCAGTTTATTGAGATCTTATCTGGTAATTCAGGTGAAATAGGATAAAGGGGAGATTATACTCTCATAGAGGGTCATTTGCTTTGAACATTCTCTTTGATTTCAATGTGGAGGACTGTAATCCATCTCACACTCCTCTTGAAGTAAGACCTATTTACAGGCAAGAGGAAGTCAATAATCGAGTGGAGTCCTCAGCTTATAGAAGCCTCATGGGCTTATTAAGGTATTTGACACACACTCCGGCAAGATTTGATGTTCTGTGTTGGCTTTCTTTGCAGGTATGAAAAATCCTTCCATGGAGCACTTTGCTAGTGCAAAGAGAGAACTGAGGCATGTAAAGGGGACACTCAATTTCAGTTTAAAATACCAGAGAGGAAAGAAATTGTCACTTGAAGGCTATTATGATAGTGACTATGGACGAGATTTGGATGATAGCAAGAGCACTTCATGTGTATTCTTCTTCTTAGAAGGAAATCTTGTGACTTGGATGTCCAAAAAAATAAAGAATTGTGGTGCTTTCGTCTTGTGAAGCTGAATATATTTCACTCACTCTCGCTGCCTGTCAGAGGTTTTGGTTAGTAGATCTGATTAAGGACTTAAAACCAAGAATGCGTGAAGCCTGTAAGAATATTTGCTGACAACGAGTCGGCAATTGATCTGGACAAAAATCTAGTTTTCCAAAGCCGTTCCAAAACGGAGAAGTGGAAGTTCGTCACGGTCTAACAAATGAACAGCGCACGGACATCCTGATGAAGTCTCTCAATAGAGAGAAATTTTCCTTCTTTCGTGAACTCATTGGTATCTCTGACGTCGAAAGGGGAGAATGTTGGAACTGATCTCATCGAAAAGATCAACAGCAGAAGAAGCGGAAGAGCCATGGATAGAGTGTTTGAAGAAATGCCGGATATCTTGTGTTTTTGTTTGACGTTTTATCTTCACTATCAAGGTGACAACGTGTTTATTTTGTCGGATAATGTGTTTAGTTTAACGGATGAGATAGTGACAACGAGGCGACGGCTCATCAACCGTCGCTTAGGCAGTAGCATAAGCCTCAAGATCTGGAGTTCCGACTCCTGAATGTACGCAGAGATTTGTTCTCTTAATCAATGCAGATTATCTTTTCTTTCTGTCCACATCCTCTCGCATTCTCTTCGTCCTCTCCGAGTGAATCGTGAGGTCGGATTCTTCGCATTGTCTCTCTCCCCGTCATTCTATCTTCAAATTCCGAATTCCCCTCTACTATCATGCATTCTGCTCCATTTTACCCGTTCCCGTTATATTTTACTGTCTTTGTATTATTCTTTTTCGTGCCCTGCCTCCTTGATTCGCTATTCGGGATTCGAATGGAAGAGTTTAAGCCCCGAGCTCCCGTTACAAGTCTGCAATTAGTCGTTGGCCCGCAATGATAATGCGGACTTTTTGAATATAAATCAAGAAGTGAGAGGTAAATATTGTAAGTAAATAATGAGAGAGCGGAAAGAGAAAACTAAGGCAGAAAGAGCAGACTGGATTTGACAATGGAATTGAAGTCCAAGGTCTTCCGCATTTGTCTTAGTCAGGAAGCTCGCCATTACCAATAAATGAGAACTTGGTGAGCCCCTCGTTGGGATCTCAAGGAAGATAGACCGGACTCGTTGAGCGAGCTCACGTCAAGGATTCTTCTTTTCCAATGTGCGTTTTTGTAGAACGCAAGTTGCATGAGAAAGGAGCTCGCCTACTCAATTCATAAAGAAAAGGATTCTCATTTCGTTTACAGCTCCGGAACAACGACATGTCCTGTTTAGGAGGGGAATAATGAAGAGATTTCACGTTGGTGATGTGCGGCCGATTTAATGTCCGACCGTCCTATTTCTTTCCTTCTCCCACTTTCTTTTCAAATATCTGTCACCATATGAATATCTTGTTTATATCTTACTCCAAGTTCTCAATTTCTTGAACCTATCGCATCTGAAATCTCAGAGTATCTGCAAATTTGTCGCATTTCTTGCCCACTCCCCTCAGTTTTTGATCATCTAGGTCTTGAACTATCCAAGGGCTGTGCAACAGGGGTTGATATCCAACTGTGGATTGAAAACTTCAGGAAAGCATTACAAAATCTCTTACAGGTAAGAAGAGCTAGGGAGAGGTGCAAAAAAAGGCGAAGAGTGTTGCCGAAGAACTCTTCAGATCAAGTCCAAGGGTTGAAGCCAAAGGCTTCCGGATCTTTCTCTGCCAAGAAGTTTGGCTGTACGAATAACTGAGAATTCGTCATGATGATCAAGTCCAAGGGTTAAAGCCCAAAGGTTTCCGGATCTGTCTCAGACAAGAAGTTTGGCTGCACGAATAACTAAGAATTCCTCATGACGAAGGGTTCGTCCACTACGAGACATGGTGGAACAGTCATGTGACCTCAAGCAAGACGGATCTTTCATAGCAAGAACGTCTATTTCTCAATTTGCATGGTTGTAGAACCCAAGTTTCATAACGGCTCGCCATTAAAGAAAAGTTTATCAAGATGAAGCGGTTCATGAGGAGACCCGGTCCGCCAATTTTGTCAGCTCCAAGAAGCTGATGGGAAAGCTCCAAGATGAACTTCTCTGTGCAAAAAAGAAATAGATTGGCAGATCCAATATTCTTGGATCTGTAGATTATGAACATATTTTTACCATTTATGAATTATCTAACTTATCTTACATACTTTTTATATTTTTAATGCTTGGTTTGAATGCATTAAAATCATCTTTGGATTGATTTCAAATCTAAGGCTTGATCTCCTCTTTCTCTTCTATGCTGAATCAATTCACATAATATCTGGAATAATAAAAGTTTTGAAAAATTGATTAGCCTTAGGTAGTTTAATCTTTTGCATAATTATCTAAGGTTGATTTAATCTACTATGTTCTATGAAAATTAATTAATTAATTAAAAAGAAAGGGAAAAACTAAAACAAACTTCTCATGCATGGTGTTTAATTATATAATGAATATTTTTTTATAGAAATCTTACTTTTCTTCATTATTACGATAGATAAATGCAATCTATTTTTTAATTTACTAGACATGACTACAACCCATATATTCACAAACCCTAGAGTCCAAGGCACATAGTTCAGCTTCAACATTTGATCTAGAAATTGTATTGTTGCTTTAACTCTTAGATGTAATTAGATTTCCTCCAAGAAATGTTCCTATGTTCTAGTTAATGAATTCAGTTCATCCCAATTTCCTCCTCTTCTAGGATCAATGGTTCATTTTGAATAATTCAACACTCTATATGAGGTTTACATATGCAAGGGCATATGGAAGTCCAATTCATGAATCGAGCAATTCTATTACCCAAATGTGCTATGTAAAGTCTAGCGTAGAATAATTTTGTAAATTTTCAAATTGAATTTTTCCATAATTCGAAATCGATGAGTTTCGTTCCCTTAAAGAAATTTAATAATTCAATAAAATCGGTCACATTGGAAATAGCTTGAAAATCTAGAAAAGATGTTTGAGAAAAAAGATTAAGATTATATATGTTAATAATGTAACATACCAAAGGAGAAGAAAGTAGTTCAATGTACAAGAAATGTTATTTAAAATTCTTTGAATCAATTAATTATTTTTATTACATAAGTATCATTATGATACGATCTACATAAAAAGGGTATGATCTTTATTACTTGATTTGCACAATATTTCTACATCGTGTAATAAAAGTTTCCAAACCATGATTTAATTTGCATAGTATTTATATAGAATAGCTAGTTTCACAACCTATGATGAAGTAGTTGATCAAAGTTTTAAATCACTAGAAGTAGAGACAAGGGCGAAGGACTTGAAAAGGTGAGAGTGAAATCATGTTGCAAGTTAAGTGGGCATGAAGAGAGTGGGCAACTCACCCTCAAGCATTTAAGGAAAATCCCAAGGTTAAATCACCAAAAAGATGAAAAGGTCATTGAAAAATGAAGGTTTAAGGAAAATCCCAAGGTTAAATCGCCAAAGAGATGAAAAGGTCATTGAAAAATGAAGGTTTAAGGAAAATCCCAAGGTTAAATCGCCAAAGAGATGAAAAGGTCATTGAAAAATGAAGGTTTAAGGAAAAACCCAAGGTTAAATCGCCAAAGAGATGAAAAGGTCATTGAAAAATGAAGGTTTAAGGAGATACTATTGGAATCCATTTTGCACTAGTGTTGAAGACCCTAGATCAGGTCTTGATTTCATAGCTTTGAAAATAGGATTACTAGCATGGAAGTGTATACTCATATTATCAATCTTCCCACCAGGAACCAGCACTAAATCATAGACAAAAGGGTAAATCATGGGTTGTAGGTAGAGACTTTCTCATGACAGCAAAATCCATCACTGATATCAATGAGGAAGTGCTGACCTTAGAAATAAAGAGAAGAAAGTGTCACCCAAGGCCCATGGATATTAGAAAAGATCCCAAAAGGCTAAGGCTCTAGTGAGAATGCAAAATCTCTAGAGGAAGTTCTGCATCCAAGGGCAAGGTTTCATCATTTTCAGGGAATTAAGCGACTCATTTCTTCTGAAAAGCTCCTTGCATGAGCTCTCAATCAGCAATACACGCTCTGAGGATGGCAAATTGGAAACTACAGAGAGAGACATAGAAGCATTTTATGTTGAGAAGAAAGATACTTTGAAAGAGAAATTTGAGAAGGATGATGAAACCTTGAGAGGTCAACTTCATGATATTTCTACTCTCTCTAAGACATCAAGTAAGAAGATATTTCTACTCTCTCTAGGTCTTGAGGAGGATCAAAGGCCTTAGACTATCAAGGAATGAAGACTCAAACAACGAGCACATAAAGAGAGTCAAGGGCTGCAGAAGACCAAGAGATGAAGAGCACGAGGTCAAAAGCGTGAAGGTTTCCTTGTCATCCAAGAGCATGCAAGTGTTTGACCAAAGTCGGAAGCTGAGCACTTGTTGGGAGGCAAACCGACATTTCTGATTGTAATGGGCAGAAAGCGATAGAAAGACAAAAGTCTAAAAATCTTGGACGAAAATGGAAAAGAAGTTCAACAAATACTGTCATAAAATTCTAAATAAGATTTTCTAAACCAACTTTCACATGAAATTTCAAATAAATAAAAGGTAAAAAAAATGCTTAAAATCATTGTATGTAAATCTTCAATAGTCCAAATTATCTGTCTTGATGTGGCACTATAGCCCATAATGGGTCAATTCAAGATGAACATACCTCAATTAAGTCTAAAAATGTAAAACAATAAACCATGGTGGAAAATTTTAAAAATAAAAAGAACGTTCCCTAGAGTTAGAAAGGTACGTACTCAACTTTTCAGTTATAACCTTTGAGCAATAGGGATTTTGGAATTCTCAAAAATCACAATTTGCACATTTTCAGACAAAGGGCTAGGGGAGCTCATTGAGAAATCTACTAGTGATGCAAGTGGGGTGGCCGCTCGGATGTAGAACTATATGAACTATTAGAAGTGAAAAAACCTGGCCATAGGATTTTTTTGTATCACCAGATTCTACTCTTCATCCAGAATAGGAGGAAGACAACGCCAACCACGATGGCCACAGGGGCCCACTTCCGGATCAAGGCCTGAAATAGTAAAATAATGTAATTAAAAACTTAAATTTGCAGTCTTTCGATTAAGAAAGTTTGAGGATTTGATCTCGGTGGACTATTTTTATGAATTTTTACGAGGGCTAACCTGCCGGTTGAGATCCTTTGCTTTCTCAGCATAGACTCGAGATTCTGATGTCAACCGGCTGGACATTTGACTCACCTCTGTATCAAAGCAGCAAGTGACTTTTAGTGTTCATGCCAACAGAAAGAATTTTTGTCGGGTTGAAATTGAACAAAATGCTTCAACAAACGTGCCATACCAAGACAGTTGAGGATCAAGAATATTTGTATCTGCCTGAAAGTGTCATCTACTAATTTTTTAAAGATAACATCAGTGATTTTTCACTGATTTCTGGGGATGGACGATCAGGATTGGATTGGGAGAGGACATCTAAGAGGAGGGATATTCAAAGAGAGATAAAAGGGTCAGAGACGAGGCAGAGAAACAGAACAGAGGACTGGCAGATGGGGGTAAGAGAATGTCAAGGAAAAGGAAATGATACACAGAGAGAGAGAGAGACACTAAATATTAAAGAGGAGAGATGTAAATCCACGGGGAGTAGGAGAGAGTCAAGTATGTATCTTCTCATTACTTCCATGCCTGTAGAATGTACCCAAACAGCACCCCCCCAACAAACACACACTTACTTTTAAAAAAATTTATAAAATCTGCTCACTACTGAGGGCTAAAAAATCTACCACTAGTAATGCCTCTGATAACACATCAACTATCCAAAATGACAGTCGATTACAGTCTTCGCAAAACATAAAAAAAAAGATCAACCTTATGTGAAACAGATGATAAATGTGTGCATTCTAAATTTAATAAATCATTCATATCCGTCAATGGCATAAAATACCACCGGTGGTAAATCATTCATATCAGATGGTGATCTGATAGAGTGGCAAAACTATATGCAATAAAAATGAAGAACAAAGTTTGAAACTCATTCTTTAGTCCTTGACGAAAATCATTCACCAAAAGAAAGAAGAATGTGCGAGCTGAATGTAGAAAGAGAAGAGGTATGAACTTACGATCAAGTTTTTCACCAACTCCCAAAACTTCTTGAACATTACGGGTCATTATCTGATGAACTTCGTATAGTTCATCATTCAGCTTCGCAATATTACGTTGTGTGTGTGTATCCGAGTACAATTTCTTTGTCTTCTGTATGAAAGTGTCTTTATAACCACCAAAAATGATAAGAAAAAAGATTCATGTGTTAAAAAATAAAAATGAAAAGGACAAAGATTTAGCATACCAAATTTTATGAAAGCATAGGGTCTTGCAGCAGTCTCTATCTGGTTCCCGTTGACTTTCTCAAATTCATTTTTGAGGTCTTCAAGATATTGAAAAGCAAGTTTCTTCGGATAAGAGCGATCACAGAGAGTTAAATAGCAGACACGTCCTTCAATGATGTAACTGAATAGAGTTGTCAAGGCAGCGACAGAAAAATAATGCACATTCAACACACGTTTATGTATGTGAGAGTCATAAAATAAAATATATACATAAGTTGCGTGAAGATGAATTAACAGTGTAACTTTTACAGGAAGTGAAAAGCAAAGGATACTGAAAGACATAATTGCCAGTCTCAATAGACATTCTTGAGGCTTCATTATGCCCTTTTGATAGATTCTTGAACAAAAGCTTAGCTTGCTGCTTGTATAAGTCAACATCCTTTAGGTCACGGCTATCATCTAGTCCTTCAGCCAGTGGAAGGCCATCAGTGACACGAGCAATCATTGTCAGCTTGACCATTGTATTGTAGTTTAAGTGGAAAGTTTCTGTGTCAATGTCTGATTGAAAATGAAGAAACCACAAGAGTTATATTTAGTTCAGTGATACAAAGAGATTAAATTAAATAGAGGTAATTGGATCAAGCAAATTAACTTTCATAAATATCCCTTCCAAGAGAACCTTCTAAATACTAATTTTAAGAACACCTTAGTTTACTGCAATGACAGATTAAAAAGCCGTCTTGTCATTTATCACAAGAGCAATATCTTCAGAACCAACCCATTGGAGATGACTAAAACTAATGTGCACATCATTTAAGTTTTTTACTGCCAAGGCAAATAGTAAAACATAGATCCAATGTTTTTTACTGGACTTCGTTTCTTGCAGAGTGTCAGAGCCCTAGGTCACCTTTGGATAACCTCAGAATTTCTGTAGTGCATGTATTTATTGCATGCAGCACCGCTGGTATTGAGCCATTCAATGCATTTATGATTTAAAAATTAAAAACAGCCCAATAGCTTCCATCCAGAACAGGAAATGGGTCCTAAGAAACTGTGAAAAGGATTAATTGGAGAATATGAAGAAGTTGTTTCAACCAGATCTCAAGATATTGAGAGAGGAATTTCATGGAATTTCCTGCATTTTCCTCGAAGTATGTTCAGAAAGTGCTCAACAAAAAAAGTCACCGTGTATCCACCTTTATTTCTACTTGCCATGTTATTCCTAAGAATGCTAGTGCAGGAAAAGCTTTAACGGTCATTTTTATTATTCTCTAGGTCCCACAGATGAGGAGACCACTGTGGTTGTGACCCCAAACACATGTGACTTCGGATTTCATGGAGTATGAAATCTTTCAATCATCATATGACTTTCTTGAGAACTGAGGCCTTCCAGTAGTTACGTTAAACTGAGCACTGATCTCCATTATTAATGCACATTCATAAAATCTAAGGTTACAGTCCATATTTCAATAAAAAATGAAAGATGCTCAAAGGTTCATAATTGGACACGGATGACACAAGACTAGAACGACAACACTATGCTATGACACAAGAGCAGTTTCGTATAGCAATCAGCTCCTTGATGTCATGACAATAGTTCTAGATATATCGTAAATGGCTTATTAATTTATCACCCCAAACTTCGAAAAAAAAACTCTGAGATTTGCAAAAATAAAATAATCCTCAAACCCCCAATGTGATTGTTATGAGCATGTAAAACAGGGATCAGATATCTGACCAATCCCTATGCAAATGTCGTAATAAAAAGAAGCAGAAAATCTGATAAGAACAATGAGATCATGTGTCATTGTCAAAATTCCAGGCCCTTGACAATCCAATAAGTTAATTCAGATGATTTCTTTATAGTTCAGACGATTTCAGACATCCTCCGCTCAAAATATCATCAAGACACCAAATAACGAAGAAAAAAATTTCAATAAAGCAATAAAAATCAATGCTTTGAAAATTTCGAAGTTCCAGATCCTATACAGCCCCAGAAGTTAATTCAAATCTTTCTCTATAATTCAGAGGAATTGTTTGCATACTTCATTCAAAATAAGTGAAAATATCCACCTGAGATATCTTCGAGATCCCAAATAACGAAACAATTATCAATTCCAATAAATTATTAAAATAAGATATGGGAAAACAATTTCAGCGAAACGGAACAATGAAAACTGTTATAACGAACGGAAACGAAAATTGGTGGGAATAATATCTTAGATCAACCTTAGAGATGATCAATGACCGTCAGAGTAAGAGTCGGGGGGAGATCCACCTCGTCGGAGATCGGCAACCGTCGAAGGAAGAAGAAAAGGAGATCGTCAGACTCGATGACTCGTTTTTCAATGACCGCGTTATCACGGTATTTATACAAATGCCCGAGTCAGTCGACGGATGACCGTTTAGTCGGGTCTAATCGGTTCAACTTGGATCCTGGATCCGATAGCTTAAGGCAATTCTCGGATTGATTTGGTCGCTTAAGGACTAACGATCAGATCATGAGAGATTACGATTGATCTTTGGTTAATTGATCAATCAGCCAAGGATGATCTTGTTCATATTCATGGGAAATAATCAGATCAATGATCTAATCTAGTGATCGATGAGATCATCATATGGTCTAATGTGATCAATCTGATCATCAATCAATGTCGTTGATGTGATCAACACTTAAAATCTGAGAGGAATTTTTATAAAGATAAAAAAGGATTAAATGTTTGCAAAAAATGTTTAAAATACCCCCATGATAATATAGGCGATCATTGGCCGATCAAATTGTTCTTTTAAGGCAGTGATTGATGATTGATCGTACAATCGATCACTCCTTTGATTGATCTGTAAAATATGATCAATAATCAACGGAAGAAAACTTTAAATGATTGACAATCAGATTGACGAACTTGATAATGGCAATGCAAACTGATTTCCCCAAACTAGTCTTTGATCGACTTTCCTTGGTCCATATACATCATTATTTGATTAAAATTCACCCAAAACTATAGTACAAACACTAAAATCTAGGAAGATATTGGACCTTGGATTCGATGATCAGGTTGGAATAGCTCGATCAAAGACCACGATCCTAGCGAACACCAATCTAATCATCTATTTCTCTCCAACACTCCATGCAAAATTCAATGGGTTTTCCTAAACCTATAAATTATTATCTCAAATCTATAAAACTATCAAAGGTGGCGAGTCCAACCTGACTTGAGAATGATAATAAAAAAATTAAATAACATTAGAATATGCACTTAGATAAAAGTGGTGAGTCAGACCTCATTTAGTGACTTTCAACTTATTAGTCTTTGTAATGTGGGCTACAAAGTTATACCTAAGATCATTAAGGGCAAGTGAGAGTTTTCCTCAATGCGTGTGTTTGTGAGTATCATTTCTCTATATTGGTGAATGGTAATTTTGCCCAATTTTTCACGGCCACACAAAGCCTACAAGCTCACTATTGAAAAAATATATTGATCAATGGATGAGGGGGGCCTAGGTATTAGGAGGCTCCAAGACATCATCAACATGCTCTAAAAAATTAATTTGGTGGATGAGAACCACAAGCTCACTATTGAGCTCCTTTGTGTTGGCCAAATATGATGAGTAGGCTAACCAACCGGCAAACGTCAGAGGGGTTATGTAATGGGCTAATTGGCAAAGAAATTGACTTGAGATAGTGTCGTTGATCCGTTGGCAAGTAGGACGAGGCACTATCAATGCATGGTACGACATTTGGCATATAATGCACCCTTGGCCAACTATCCCAACTTCACACCACCCTGGCCTCTCCTGGTGCTCGCTTAACTCCTCAAGGGAGACACTTATAGTCTTCTCAAAAGACATAGACTTCATTTAGACCTCTTTATCTCATATCTTATCTATTAAGTTGGTCCCAAATGAAGATCAACTCATTTGGAAAGTCATGCTAGACGGTGGTTTCTCTTGGGACCACTTTAGAAGCTGCTCACCAATGTAATTTTGTAGTGATCTCATCTGGCACTTGGCTGGCATTCCTCAAGTTTCCATAGTCGTGTGGAAACTCATACATGTAGGACTTCCTACAAATGATTGCATTCCCACCACCGGTCATGATGTCTATTCTTGATATCATAATTTCCTACATCGGGGAGTAAAAACTATAGAGCACTTGTTCCTCCATACTGACATTGTTGCAGATTGTTAGCATCAACTGCTAGTGAATTGGTAAGCATCAACTACACACTCACTCCCACACCTAGAGATCTTTATGCAAGTTTTTGACTTGCCAATGAGCTCCTAGGGAAACCCCCTCATATGCATCTCCATAGCCTATATGCTATGGGAGATATGGAAGTAGAAAAATACTTCTCAATTTGTAGGCCACCAAAGATCATTAGGCACATTGACATAGCGAATCCACGCAGTCATTGAAAACATGCAGATAAGTGTCATAATAAAAATCCAAATTCACCAATTTAGATAAATAATCATGAATTAGATAGTATACAGGTGAATAAGGGGTCAAATTCATGGAGAATTAAGGTTTTTTTAAGAACTCTTTGAAATTTGATCAAATCGGATGATAAAATGAGGTGAGAAATTAGGGATTTTGATATTTTAGAAAGATGACTCAAAATAAAATCCATAGAATCAAAAATCACATAATTTAGATCAAGATTCGTTGAGAAATCGATGAACAAAAATTAAATAGAAAATCGGATAGCAAAGATAGAGAAAATCAAAATTAAAATTGAAATTGACTTAATCTACTATTCAAAATTGAAATCTAATGTTATAGAAAGAAAGATTATGACGTAAACACGATTTCTAACCCAAGATAGCGCTCGAATTGATCCAATTTCTCACCCGATCTAAGACTTTTCATTCCGCCAAGTCGAAGATGATCTTTGGCATTCAAGAATCGATTTCTCCCTATTCTCTAAATGAAGTCTCATTTTCAAACACTCCTCAGATGCTGAAATGAGTTTAGCAGTGAAGGGAAGCAACAGATTCAATGATAGTGGTGTCTAAACAGTTTGATTAATCAAAAATATCTATGAATACATTTTTCGTTGAAAAACATGTGTATAAATAGGAAAATTTAGTCGTAACCGTCGAATTTGGCATTTAATCTTCGATCAACGGCTCTAATGAAACGCGTATATGCAAATCGTTATGCTTAAATCGTGTCCGTTGGATCGAAGATGAACCGTTGAGATTTCATCATGTCGCGCATGAAGAAGAAATGCATGAAATGCTTGCCATCTAATCTTGATCTGACAATTTGGATGCATCCAAGTGTCCTTCGGGCGATTTTAATCTCATTTAATCTCAACCGTTATAACTCCTCAGATTAACGGCTAAGATTAAAACATTATGAAACAAATCATCACCCAATAGGAGTGCGCCGCGTACCCCCTCACTTAACTGACGATCAATGATCGCAATTTGAATCGCTCAATCGGACGCTCCACATGCTGCCACGTCAACTGTGTATAAAAACAGAAGCAAGTAGTCTCACATGATGAAAATTCTGGTGATTTGATAGGTATATAAGTAATGTATAATTAAAGAGATAACAAAAATCTTGAAAAGGGTGCTTTCTCATTAATTATACACGCGCGCAGACACATGCACACACATGCACATGTGCACACACGTGCACACATGCGCACACACGTGCACACGCGCACTCACACACACGCGCACATATACATATTGTGTGACACGTGGCATTCTCATACGCAGCCACATGACGCCGCTATTTTGTTTGTGCTACGTCAGCACGCGATAAAAATATAATTTTTATTCATTTTAATTCAAAAATAAATCGAATTAAATTCATATAAAATTTAAAACAATTCTAGAAAAATCCCTAAAAATTAGAAAATTCATAAACTTTCACAATACAACTCTAAATTAATCCAAATTTATTTCATTGGATCATAAATTAAATTATCTATCATTCTAAAAAGTTTAAATTATTTAAATAATAAGAAAATAATTTTTGATTTAAAAACTATACTCATTTCTCTTAGAAATAAAAACTTAGAAAAATAAATGAGTATATAAAAAGTTTTTTCTATTATTATTTAACATTAAAACCCAATTATACTGCCAAATATAGATGAGAATAATCTTCTCTAAAATATATTATTTAAAAATCTATAATTATCCCTAAAATAGTGCATTTTGAGATTATAACTTAAAATTGTATTAAATGATAGATATGCACTCAAAGTATGATAACATGCATGAAATGGAATGTTTTATGTCTTAATTTGTATTAATAATTGTATAATTGGTGCCCATTGTAGAGAAATGCCCATGTACGTCTTGTGAGGCCCTAAGGATTTGGGGAATCCAAGTCACATGTGAGATGACGAATACTACCATTCATTTCATTAGTTCGCCCTCAGTGTTTTGAAGCTAAACATGGATAGGGCATCTACAAGAAATCTTAGCCTAACAAGAGGAGGAGGCATTTTATGCGACCATATAGGCTGTATTTTTTTTCCTTTCCTATTTATAATGTTCTAACTAACATTACAACAGGGGCCATTGGGATATGAAATTTTTTGCTCCTCTAGGAGTACAGCCTCCATGATATCATCTTAGAATTCAATTCACATGTTTTAGTTGAGTTGTTATCCACGAGTTTTTGTTAGCATTGGCAACTTAAGAATACTTGGGTGGATATTATATGATCTCAAAGAAGGATCCAAGTCATCACACACTAGCTACAAGAAGGATGATGGATATAATATGAACTATACACTAATCACATTTCAAATATATTTGGTTTTATATTCTTAAAATGAAACTTATTCGTCATCATACTTGTGTAATTTTTGTAATGAAATGCATGATCATATGCAATGATTAAGTGAATTATGATGAGATCATAATATAGTGATCACTAGTCTTTTAATATATATTTTAAATTTTCTTATTCGTGAGATATTAAAAAAGGACATCAAATTATCTAGAAAGAATAGTACTATCTCATCCAACTCATATGACGAATATGGCTGATCTTGTAGTCATCGATGTGGAGACACCAATGATAAATAGTACGTGCTTTCTAAGAAAAAGTTGATTGAATTTATCTATAAAAATTCCCTAAATGGTGTTATATTTATTGGCAATCAGGTTGATTCATGTCACGATAGTGTACATAGTCCATTTGACTTCAAACACCAAAGACATATTATAGATGGATGACTATAATTTGATTATAATTTAAAAATCACTAGCCTTGGGATCTCTAAAACATCACATATTGAATACATCATATAGTCCTCAAAGATGATTGTGTAATCAAGATGGGATCATTCACCCTTTGTATTTGAGGATATTAACTAAAGAAATCCTTTGTAAATGTATTGGAAAATATTAGAGAAGGAGTTCCAGATGAATTCCTCCACCCATAAATATTAGCTTGAGTGATTGATTAGGGTTTGATAGTTGACTATACCCTAAGTCATTCATGAGCCTTCTTGGACAGAGGATTATATGTATACGATAATTGATGATGACAAGGTTCCATGTAAGAGTTTTTATGCATTCCATATCTCTTAGGGCACATTGTGTCACTTGGAACCCAAGGGAGTGGCAACACAGCCTATCAATTGGGTTAAATTGATTCGTAATTAATTAGTCTTTATCTTGATATGAATAATTGATAAGGTTGACCAATAAGGTATTATTGGTTATATAGAGTTATAAACTATTGAGATATACGGACAATAGGGTCACATAGATAAGATCTATGTATGTTGGCGGATATAGGCATAGTTATGCGGGTTTTTAAGAATAGGTCACATACCCAATATATATAAATCATGGAAAAATAACTACAACTCAATGTGCCCATGCAAGCCTTATGAAAATTCTCTTATTTCTTCTCTTTCTCTCTTGGTAAAGAGCATTGAAGAGGAAATCCAACCATTTGGTGATCGTGTAGATATCTCTAAAAGCTGGATACTTAAATAGTTTTAAGAACTCCTTCAAGTCAAACGTGTAAGTATATTTTCCCATATATACTAGATGATAGGATCTCCAATTCTTGGTGCCTCAATATTTTGAATATCTGATTTAATATATTCCTTTGTGTTTGATATTTTTATCCAAATTTTGGAAATCTTATCGACCTCATATCCCAACAAAGGGAACTAGATGGCAGCCACACTAACCAATCTTTTTGTATGGTTAAATTAGAGGTATGTCTTGTCTTCCTATTAGAACATACCTTCTAGGCTTGTGGATCTCATCACCTTGAGTAAGTAGCCATGCCTTCCATATGCATATGCCTCATACTTATCCTTGTCACACCATAGTAGTAGTGCATATCATAGGATTATGACGGAATGAATCGCTGCGGTTGTTAATTGCACACCAATTCGTGTAAAAAAATAAAGCGAAACTCACCAATTTTATGATTTAATCACGAATTGAATGGTATAGTGGTGAATACGGGTCGAATCCCCCGAGAAATAAGAGAATTTTAGAGATCTTGTGAAATTCGATCAAATCGGACGATGAATTGAGGCGAGCAATTAGGGAAAATGATAGACTTGGAAAGAGAACTCAAAGAAGAATCCGGAGAATAAAAAATCACTCGATTTGGATCAAGATTCGCGGAGAAATCAAAGAGTGAATTAGAGAGAAATTTCCAAACGCGAATTAAGAGAAATCCAAAATTAAAAGACTAAATTAACTAAATTCACGATCCTAAATTACAGATTAATTATACATCACGAAAGATTAGGAGGAAAACACATAATCTAACCCGAGATAACGATTGAAATAATCCAATTAATCGCCAGATTCAAGGCTTTTTATCCCGAAATTTCAAAAACGATCTTCGGTGTTCAAGAGGCGAATTCTCCCTATTCGATCGATGAAATCTTACTTTCAACCACTCCGTGGACGCGGAAATAAGTCTAGAAGCAATTAGAAGCAAGAGATTCAAGTATGGTGGTGCATATATAGTTCAATTGATCTAAATCATTGAAGAATACATGAAAATGTCGAAGAACATCTCAATTTATAGCCAATTTGGGCGTAACCGTCCGATGAAACGCTTGATCTTCAATCAACGGCTTTGATGAAATGTTGATAACATGCAATCTTAACATGATAAAACATGATTATTAATGCAAAATAAGGCATAAAACATTCCATTTATATTGCATGTTATCATACTTTGAGTGCATTTCTATCATTCTATGCAATTTTATGTTATAATCTCAAAATGCGTTAATTTAGGGTTAATTATGATGAATTAAAGATTAAAGATTTTATAACCCATCTTTACTTGAGATTATAAGTGGTTTTTAAAGTTAAATAATGAGAGAAAATCATTTTAATGAACATTCATTTAATTTTCTAAAGTTAAAATCTGAAAGAAATGAATGTAGTTTTGAAATAAGAATTAAATATCTTGTTATTTAAATAATTTGACTTTTTAGAATGATAGATAATTAAATTTCAGATCAAATGAAAGAAATTTGGATTAATTTGGAGTTGTATTTTGAAAGTTATGAATTTTACCATTTTTAGGGATTTTTCTTGATTTTTTATGAATTTATTTTCGATTTAAATTGATTAAAATAAATTTAAATTAAGGCAAGAAGCGGTTTATTTTTGCGCGGGGCCGCGTGGATGTGACATGGCACTCAGGGCCACGTGGCAGCGCCACGCAGGGCCCACTCGGCATACTTATATTTATATTTATATGGTTTGCATATTACATAAAGGGTATTCAGCCTTCCGTAGATCGGAAGGGTATTTAACCCTCATAACCGCCGGATCTTATAAACTCGACGGTGTTCCTTAGTTTTTTCCGTGTGGGACTAAATCCCACACAGTGTTTCAATTGGAGGCCACGTGGAGCGAGGTTAAGCGTTGGATCGGCTGAGCATTGAAAATGAGGCGCGTCGATCGCGTAGACCGGGGGACCACCGATCTTTGATCAAGCACGTGCCATTTTAAATCGAGTTATAACGGCCACGATTGAATGCGCCGAAACACATCGCGATCGTCAGATCGCGATCCGACGGGCGCCGTTTTGATGCGTTTTATAAACGCATATCGTGAGATCAATCTGGAGCACCCAACCAAGATCGGAAGGCCGAGCTTTAATCGTAACGGTTCACCGTTACCGATGCATCTGGACCGTTGATGGAGTTTGAAACGCATCAATCGGACGGTTTCGCCCAATTTAGCCTATAAAACGAAGTGTTCTTCGAAATTGTAAGGCATTCGAGAAGGATTTCGCTTAATCGACCATTCTAAACCCTTCCTCTCTTGAATCTCTCACTTGTAATTACTTCTAGACTCGATTTCGCGTCCACGGAGTGTTTATAAGTGAGATTTCGTTGATCGATCGAGGAGAATTTGTCTCTTGAACACCGATGTTCACGTTTGAATTCACGGAATGAATAGCTGTCGATCCGGCGATCAATTGGATCGATTCGATCGTTATCTCAGGTTAGAAAACAAGTTTTTCCTCTAATCTATCGTCATGTATCATCAATTTTAAGTTTAGGATCTCAATTTAGTTTAATTTCATTTTTAATTTCAATTTGTGTTCTTCGCGATTCCGAAAATTTCATCCCACTTCACTCTTTGATTTCTCCGCGATTACTAATCCAAATGGAGTGATTCTTGATTCCGTGGATAGATCTTCGAGTTATTTTTCTAAATCTACCATTTTCCCTAATTTCTCACCTCAATTCATCGTCCAATTTGATCAATTTCTAAAATTTATCTCGAAAATACCTTAATTCCCTGTGAATTCGACCCTTATTTACCATTATGCCACTCAATTCGTTATTAATTCCTTAAATTGGTAAATTAGGCTTTATTTTTGACACGAGACCGTGTGAAATCGACGACCTCGCGGTCTCTTCTCGTCAAACGTATCAATAAGAATCGTTACGATTAAGTCGTGGCCATTGATTGGATATGGTTCGCCAAGATGAAGCCATGTCGTGCGCTTTCGAAATAACTCTTGAAACGTCATCCGTCTGATCTTGATCTAACGTTCTAAATGCATTTTCATCGGTTTAATCTCAGCCGTTATAACTCTCTTGATGAACGGCTGAGATTATATCATTTTTAAAATGATTCGTCGATGAGTAATAATGCGCCACATACCCCACATCCTTTAAGTGATGATTCGCGTATTAAATCGCAATCGTCTATCTTCCCGTTAAGTGAAGGGGTATGCAGTGAAATCTGATTGGGTGACGGTTCATTTTTTAAATGTTTTAATCTCAGCCTTTGATCCGAAGAGTTATAATGACTGAGATTAAATGCGCCCGATGGACTTCGATGAACACGTGGCGATATCTCAAATGTCAATTTTTGATCGAACGGAAGCGATCACACGACAATTCTTCTTCACACGTGGCCTCGCGAAATCTGGGCACTTCATCTTCGATCGAACGGACATAACTTAATGGCAACAATTCACATCCAAACGTTTCATCTGAGTTGTTGATTGAAGATGAAGAGTCAAATCCAACGGCCACGCCCAATTTTCCATATAAATTGAGATGTTCTTCTACGATGTAAATCATTCTTGGGTTTTTTAAGTAATCGAACTATCTAGACACCACAATCCTTGAATCTCTTGCTTCCCTTTACTTCTAGACTCATTTTCATGTCTGAGGAGTGTTTGAAAGGCACATATCGTTGACAGAATATAGAGAAATCGATTTTTGAACACCAACGATCGTCTTCGAATTCATAGAATGAAAAGCCTCTGATTTGGTGAACAATTGGATCAATTCAAGCACTAGCTTGGGTTAGAAATTATGTTATTATCCTGATCTTTTTTCTTATAACATTATATTTCAATTTCGAATCGTAGATTGAGTCAATTTCATTTTTAATTTCAGTTTTCTCTCTCTTCGTGATCTGAATTTCTGTCTTATTTTTGCTCATTGATTTCTCCATGAATCGTGATCCAATTTCTGTGATTTTTAATTCCGTGGATTCGCCTTCAAGTTATCTGTTTAAAAATATCAAAAACCCTAATTTCTCACCTCATCTCATTTTCCGATTTGATCGAATTTCAAAGAATACATCAAAAATACCTTAATTCTTTGTGGATTCGACTCTTATTCATCTTTGTACTATTTTATTCGTGATTAATCTTAAAAATTGGTGAGTTTGGTAAATATTTTAATGCATATCCGCGTGTTTTTAACGACCTCGCGGATTCTCTTCGTCAATATACAAACTCAAAAACAAATATCGCTGTTTATAAGAGGAGTGGCAAATAACATTCAAACATCTAGAAATTAAAGATTAAGATATGGAGAAAAAGAGGAAAATGGTTAACAAATCAAAAGGAGAGAGAGAGATAGAACAATCAGCTAAAGATCATGATAGAAAACCAAAAAGTTCTAACTTTGAGATTGATTGAAAATGTCATTGCTGACTACCTCAATTTTGAATATTCTCTTGATGGGTTACAGTCTTCATGATAAATAAATAAAAACATTCAAAATCGTCATTCGATCAATCGAGAGTGACATTCCCTAGTCTTGGTGCTTGACCAAGATCAACAAAGTTCACATGATAATCATGGAAATCCATCACTAATTTCACTCTCCCTATTTTCACTTCTCTTTTTCTATCTCTTACCATTAAAGGCTTTACCAAAACGCCAATCTAATGCTAAAAAGCTCAAGTCTCCAACGGTCAAACAAGACGAATCATAATTGGGCCGCCAAATTAAGTCCATTAGACAAGCCGGGCCGGCTTATCCAGAGAATCTCATCCGACCGCCACAAGACCAAAATCCTCATCCAAAAGGCATCCACTCAGAAAACGCCACGTCAGCCTAAAAGAATCCCTACCGCGCGAAAGAGGCCACAAAATCCTGCTGATAGATCTCCCTCTCTGAGAAACCAAAGAAGAAGAGAAAGAGCAGAGCTCAGATCGCCCGAACTTCTTCCATCGCCATGGCCGCCAGTTCCAGTCCCGCGATTATCGCGCTCCCTCAGTTCTCCGGCCTGAAATCATCCAAGCCGTCCGTCGCCATGATCCCCGCCGTTCGCCGCCGCGGAAATGGCGCTCTCGGCGCTCGCTGCGACTACATCGGATCTTCCACCAACATTGTGAGTATCCATGGCCGATCTCCAAAGTTTCAGCTTGTTCTTTTTTTATTATTTTTATTTTTTTCAGATCATGGTGACGACCACGAGCTTGATGCTTTTCGCGGGGCGGTTTGGTCTTGCGCCGTCGGCGAACAGGAAGGCAACAGCCGGGCTGAAGCTCGTGGCGAGGGACTCGGGTCTGCAGACCGGCGATCCCGCCGGCTTCACCCTTGCTGACACGCTGGCTTGCGGGGCTGTGGGCCACATCTTGGGTGTTGGGATCGTTCTGGGCCTGAAGAATATCGGCGCTTTGTAAGTTTCTTGCAGGGTTAAAGTTGTCATTCCACATGTTTATTATCTTTTCCCCTACATTATGTGGATGTAAATCTTTTTCTCATGCTCAACTAGAATCTCTCTCTATCTATCTCTCTCTCTTATGCATATGACACGAATTACAAAAACACCCTTCAATGAAATATGGCAACTATCCCTAAGTTCTAAAAAGAAGCCTCATCAAATTATTGATTGCAAATTACAAGAATTATTACAAGAAATGTATGGATTCAAAAAGATGAAAAAAGAGATGTTCTAGCCGGCATCATGATAGCATTGCACCATTTCTCAATTTGTGTGTATCATCATCACAGACAGGGTCATGCCAATCTTCTCTATATCATTCCAATTTATCCAATGTTTCATCTTTAGCATCATGATAACACTTGAAAAATCAAATTCTTTAATGTCGGTAAATTAATAAGCTTACAAGAGTCAATGCAAAGTATGGTGAGAGAATGGACATGCAAATGGTGATGAGAAGCTCACCTTTAAATTTCTATGATGTTAAAATATTTTTGATGAGTGAGTAATTCATGTCAAGTTTTTCTATGAGAGATTTTCACTAGCCATGGCTTTGTTGCATAGACATGCCCATCATTTATTAATCTAATGGTTCAACATTTTTCATGATATATGATAGATTTTTGGTAAAGAAAGAGGCCAAGATAAGTGATTGTTTTTCATACATCATTTTTCATGATATATGATAGATTGCCATATGGCAACAAGTAAATGACTCGATATGTGAAGCATTGATAGATTGTCGTATGACTTGTTCCATCGTCTTGCACTCAAATCCTTATATAGTGGATCATCTTTCCTAGATAGTGGATCCTTGTTAGATCAAAGTTGTCTTAAGTGCCAAGACAACATTCTTCATGCAAATGAACATATGTTTTGAAGTCAAAAATATTCCATGGAGAAAAATGGATTAGACTTAAAAACATCATTTCGAAACGTCAATGGGGGAGTGTAAAATTGTTCAAATAAATTGCCAAAACATAAAATAGTTTAATAGGTTTAAATACAATATAAAATTAGTCTTGAGAAATATAATAAAAAGCAAACATGAATTTTCTCCAAGTGAGTTGAAAGTGCACCATACATGGATCATTAATGGGAAAACCATTGGACCAAAGTAGGCCCAAAGTCATAGAAATTTGGGCCTTAAAAGAGTTTAATGGGGCTAGATAATTGGCTTAAAAGGGCTCTTTTGATAGAGGATAATCCCTTCAACATAACAATCACTCAAAAAAAAATTGGTCAATCATTGCAATGTGAGAGGACTTAATTGTTGGAGTCTCATTTCAATAAAAAATTGATGCATTTTGCACCAATCATTTTATGTAATTCCTCTTTAAAATCAGAATTGAAAAGGAGGTTGAAATTAAATTAAAATACTTTAATCATTTTGAATTGTATATTGAGTATTCAAGTACAAGCAAAAGCATTTAAAAAAGGTGAATCACCCAACATTGGCATCTTAAATTCTTTGATTTGTGTCAAAGCACATAATAATTAGTTTCCATCTAAAATGCAATCGATCTTGAATACCAATGACAGTGGTCTTTGATATTCATTCGTGTGTCTTAGCAGCCCATTTTATGTGGCTCATAAAGAGCTTAGTTAGTCACTGATAGCATGCGACTTATATTTGTAATTACATGATTGTTAATACAAATTAAGGCATAAAACATTACATTCATATGCATGTTGTCATACTTTGAGTGCATATTCCTCATTCTATGCAATTTGAATTATAAATCCCAAAATGTATTATTTTAAAGGATAGTCACGCATAATCAAAAGTTAAAATTTTAATAGTAGATTATCCATGTTTTTATTTGAGATTATAATTGATTTTAAAATATAAATAATGAGAGGAAATTTATTTATACACATATATTTTTCAAGTTTTATTTTCTAAAGAAAATGAGTGTATTTATGAGTTAGAAATTTATTCTCCTGTTATTTCTTAAATTAAAATGCATACAATGTTAGATTTTTCACAGGCAATGTGGTGCCTTTTGGAGCATGTGATCT
Source organism: Lemna minuta (assembly GCA_024174645.1). Classification (NCBI taxonomy): domain Eukaryota; kingdom Viridiplantae; phylum Streptophyta; class Magnoliopsida; order Alismatales; family Araceae; genus Lemna; species Lemna minuta. Next base: position 3,986,508 of record CM044116.1, on the reverse strand, counting down.
CACGATTTAATTGTGACCCTCCATTTTTACATAAATAGAGGGGATACATGGTCATCTCTCATTGGGTGATGAGTCATCTTATCATTTACGATGAATCCTAGGCGTTCATCATGAGAGTTATAATGGCCAGGATTTGATGTTGCTGATGGACTCCATGGGAAGCGTGGCAGCATCTCAGGCATCCGATGAAGATCAAACAACGGGTGTTACACAACATTCAAGCTTCACATAGTGATGTGGCTTCCACAAGAAAGGCCAAGGCAGATTTGACGGTAGGGGCTTAAAGATGTCAATTCAATTTCTTCCGTTCAATTGTAACCATGAATCGCAATTGTACCCAATTCACACTCTATTTACACCCTTTCTCTTCGAACAGTGTACTCGTTCTTAGATTTTCAATTGATTAAACCTTTTGAACAACATAACCCTTAAATCTCTTGTTTTGATCCTCTTCTAGACTTATTTTGATGTTGAGGGAGTTGATGAGACGGGACCGTGAGGTCGTCGATTTCACACGGTCTCATGTCAAAAATATTTCCGAACTTACCAACTTGATGATTTAATAGTGAATTGAAGGGTATACTAGTAAATAAGGGTCGAATCCACAGGGAAATAAGGAAATTCTTGATGTTTTCTTTGAAATTGATCAAATCGGATGATGAATTGATGATAGAAATTGGGGAAAATGGTACATTATGAAAGAGAACTTCAAATCGATTCCACGGAATACAGAATCATCAAATTTGGACTTGATTTCGCGGAGAAATTGAAGATTGAATAGGAAGAAATTTCTGGACAAAGAAATCACGAAATTGACTTAAATTATACCAAATTAAACTTGAAATCCTAATCTAAATTGAAACTAAACATGATAGGAAGGTAGATTATGAAAAACCGCTTCCATTAATCCCAAATAGCGATCAAATCGACGCGATTAAACAGCTTAATCGCCTATAACACGAAGAACGCAATGAGGAGATTTAAGCTTTGATTTCTCCTAATCTACTCAACCAAATCTCGATCTCAAAGGCTCCGGAGGTGCGGAAATGAGTGTAGAACACGATGGGATTGAGAGAATCGAGAGGGGAGGTGTCTAAACAGATCAATTGCTTTGATTTCCAACTCGAATGGTTTAGAACATTGAAGAACACCTCTATTTATACACATTTTGGGCGTAACCGTCAGATCGAAACGATCGATAGTTACGATGAAACGGTCCACCGTGGACCATTTTGAAAATATCATGGCCGTTGGATCGTGGATGTAGCGTCTGGATGCGATCGTTGAGATGCATTATAAAACGCGTTTGATCGCGCCCCTTGGATTGCGATCGGGCGATTGTGCTCCTCGCCGTTTCATCATGACGGTTATAATCCCTTCATTTAATGCACGTGCCTTGATCGTGATCGGTGGTCCACGGGTCTACGCGATCCACACGCGACGATTTGCGCCTCTTTTAATCCGACGCCTCAGCTTCTGCCACGTGCCCTGCACTCTTAGAAACCGTGTGAAACTTAGTCCCACACGGGAAAAATTAAAGAAGAGGGTCGGGTTTATAAGGTGCGACGGTTTTAGAGGATTAATAATCTCTTCCGATAAACGGAAGACTATATATATTATATCTTATATATAAGTAAATATAAATAATGCACATCACGCCGCGTAGGCGCCGCGTGGGCCCGTGTGGTGTTGCCACGTGGCCCTGAGTGCCATGTCGCATCCACGTGGCCCCGCGCGGAAATAAAACCGCTTTTTTGCCTTTATTTTATTTATTTTAATCGTTTAAAAATCGAAAATAATTCAGAAAAATCCAAAAAAAATCCCTAAAAATAGAAAATTCATAACTTTTAATATATAACTCCAAATTAATCCAAATTTCCTTCATTTGATCCGAAATTTAATTATCTATCATTCTAAAAGATAAAATTTATAAATAATGAGAGTTTTAAATTTTATTACAAAACACATTTATTTTTAAGGTTTTTTAACTTAAGAAAATATAAATAAATGTTTATAAAACGTTTTCTCTCATTATTTTCACTCTTAAAAGCATCCATAATCTCAAGTAAAGAGGGGTTATTAGTTTAGTCATCTTTAAATTATCATATTAAACCCTCATTTAAAGTATTTTTGATATTATAATGATTTATTGTAGAATGATAGAAAAATACATATAAATATGATAACATGCATGGAAATGAAATTATTTATACCTTAATATTCATCAAAAATCATGTTTTATAATGTTTATTTAGCATGTTATCAAGAGTGTTTGAAATCAAGATTTCATCAAGGGAAAAGGAAAAAATTTCGCTCGAACTCCAAAAATTTTATTCTTTGAAACGCAGAATAAAAAGGCTTGATTTGGAGATTAATTGGATCATTTTGAGTACAATTTTGAGTTAGATTACATTTTTGCTTCCTAATCTTTTGTCCTATTGACGAAAAAAATTGGTGTGGTCATTAGAAACACACTTCCTTGTGTCAAAAGAATTTCCAAACTCACTAATTTAGAGAATTAATCACAAATTGATTATGATAATGGTGAGTATCGATCGAATCCAAAGAGAATTAAAAAAATTTTGAGATATATTCAAATTTTGATCAAAGTGGACAATGAATTGGGAGAAATTAGGGAAATTACTAATTTTTAGAAATAAGACTCCAAGAAAAATCAACAGAATAAAAAATCACTACATTTGGATCAATATTTGTAGAGAAATCAAGAAGCGAAATAGGGAAAGGAAATTCGATTGCAAAGAGAGAGAATTTGATGAAGATTTCTAAAAATTAACCTAATCTAAGCTTCGAAATTCAAATCTAACGATAAATGAAAAAAGATAAGGAGGAAAAATTATGCTCGAAATGATCCTATTAATCGTTGGATCAAGTCTTTTCATTCCGTATTGTAGCAAATGAATATTCGGAGTTCAAGTTGTGAATTCTCCCTATTCGTTTGATGAAATCTTGACTTCAAGCACTCCTTGGACACAGAAATGAGTCTAGAAAATGATTGAAGCAAGAGATTTAAGAATTGAGCTTTTCAAAAGGTTTGATCGAACAAAACAATCTAAGAATACATTTTTCATGTAAGCGAGAGAGCATAAATAGGAGAAATTTGGACCTAGAACACTTCATCTTCAATCAATAGTCTTGATGAAATGCGAGGAAGTCAAATCAATGCCTTTAAGTTGTGGCCGTTGGATTCACAATGAACCGTTGAGATTTCCTCACGTCGTTGATAACAGGCAAAAATATGCTCTAAACCATCCTTTTATCTGCATATTGATCATTAAAAGTTTGAAATCAACAAGGATTTTGCCTGTTATCATGATGTCATGCCTGAAATAATCACTTTTTCATTGCATTTTAAAATGGGTAGTTAATTGCAAATAATTAGTGCTATTATGAGAAATTTTAAGTAATAATTAGGATTCTCATAAATAAATACTCTATTAGCAATTTACTAATAACTGTTGGACAAAATAATCCAAATTTACCTTAAATAAAACATTATTTTCTTTTTCTGAAATAATTACTTTCAGAAGTTTCTTTAATTTTCTATTATATCAATAAAGCCCTAAATGGGCTGGTTTTGTACTTACGTTTTTTAGGAATTGTGGACGAGCACCGTACATGACAGGGTGGGAGCCAATCACATGAAGAAAGCGGTGAGCTGTGTACACGGCGATGTGTACACAGCTAACAAACAACTCACCTGCAGGGTATAAGCATCAACGCGCGCATGGCGTCCTCCACCAATAAGATGGAGGCAGATCAGGCGCTGACCAACCGCAGCATCCCGCACCGACGCGTGTGTGGAGCGAGCCGCACCAAAGACCTAATAGATTCTAAAAGAGGGGGGGAGCTCGCGATTTCGAAGCATCGGCGATTTTCTTTTAAGAGGGAGGAGGTGGAGACGGAAGGGACTGGTTCTTGATTTCTCGCCCGATTTTGTTCGGCCTGGAGGACACAACGAGAAAGAAGTTCCAATCCGAAGCAGCTTTGATCAGGAGCATTCAAGACGCATCAATCCATCCGATTAAAGCCTGCAAATTAGGTTTGCAGTTTAGGTTCAGATCCGAATTTTGTTTCGGTTTCTTTTATTGTTTTTTTTTGCTTTTTCTTTTACTTACTTTCGATCTGAAATCTGCAGTATAGACATTCAATGTTACGTTTTAATTGATTTGTTTCTATTGTTATTTCTTTCTTTTCTTTTTCTGTTTTTTTTTCTGTTTTGTTTTGAAGTGAATAATTAGGTGGAATTATTACATGTTGCAGGTTAATTCGGTTTATTTCTGCATTTTTTTCCTTCTTTCTCTTCCGAATAGGTTAATTCCTCTTTCATAATTTTTTTTACTTGGATTGTTCGCTAGTTTTTTTAGTCAAAAATAGATCTGAAATTAGTTTGGACAAGTGAGTTGTTTCAGCTTAAATGTGAAAGTGATTCCTTTGTCTCTCGGAATACTTCTTGCATTGTAATCTTTGTGAGAAAATCAATACACATCTCTCTGCTGAACTCCTTCCACAATATTCTTCAGTATTTCTATCTCAGTATTCTCTAATCTTTCCTATCTTTTTCTTCACCTTATTCTTTTTTTCTCTCTCTCCTCATTTCTTTTCCCTTCTTTTCTTTCTGTTTGACAAATCTGCAGTCAAAAATCTCAGTGAGGACATAGATACATATAAATAAATAGAGACATTCTTCTCTATATTAATCTGATTTGTTGGATAAAACTAATTCCTAAATCAAGTAAATACAATTTCGAGAAAAAAAAGAATAAAGATAAAGAATTATACATAGACAGAGATTATCTCTAAAAAGGAGAGAATAGAAAATTAAATTCTCTTAATACGTTTTAGAAATAAAAAATAGTAGCAGTAGTTTGATTAAAAAATTTTAAAAAAAAATTAGAAAATTACACAATGAAAGTGAATTCAGCATATTAGAATCAACATATCTGCATCTTGTTTGTTTTCTTTTTTTTATATCATTGAAATTCATTGCAGATAATTGATTTACAATTCACTTTCATTTCAACATAATTTGTTTGATCTTCATTGAAAAATTAAAAATGAAGATAATTTGAAGTATTTTCATATAATTGTAGTCTTGCTTTGGCATTTGTGAAAATAAAAAGAAGAGGACGTAAATTCTGTTTTGAACTTTAAAAAGAAAGAAAGACACCGGTGTAACCTCCCTTGGGTTCGACCCCTTTACAAGCCACATATTTTTGATATTCGCAATTGTTAAGGGAAATTTTGTTATACACAGTTTATTGTTTAAGTCTGAACACAAATACTACGACGTATTACTTCATCTATTTTTCGGACTTATCAATTGGCGCCGCTGCCGGGGAGGTAAAAAGCCAATTTTCTTTCTTTTATTTTGATTCAAGAAAACAGGAATTATTTTCATCAGAATATTATCTCTGCAATTTTTTTTTCTGACCTTTAACTAAACTGAATGTAAATTGTTTTTGATCAATTTGAAGCATAATACTATATGCACGGTAGAAGGTCATTAAAACAGAAAGAGACGGAGGAAGAGGAAGGTCTACAATTTGCTGAATTCAGTAACAAGGAGACTGAGTTTATTTTTCCAGAAGCAATGGAAGAGGAAGTCAATAATCAACATGAACCAACACTGAAGGAATTATCTGCACCTTCAGATTATGAGGCATTCACGAAGATTTCAACTCCATTAAGTGAGAATGCAAACTTCAAGATAGATGCGACTATGTTAAACTTTCTACCAAGCTTCAATGGATGATTCAGTGATGAACCTTATGAATTCCTACGAGAATTCACTCAATTCTGCTCATCCTATTATTTTCCTGGAATTTCACAAGAAGTAGTGAAACTCATGTTGTTTCCCTTTGCATTGAAGGATAGAGCAAGAGAATGGCTGAATGGCACCGGAAAAACGTTTACATCATGGCAAGAGGTACAAACAAGTTTCTTGCAGAAATATTTTTTTCATATGGGAGGACACATGCTCTCGGGGAAAGTGATAAGGGATTTTACGCAAGGAAATGAAACATTTGGAGAAGCTTGGGAGCGCTTTTATGACATTGACTAGGAAGTGCCCTCATCATGGCATTCCTAATCATGAGTTAGCCCAAATCTTCTACCAAGGTTTAGATTATCAAGAGAGGCAATTAGTTGATATATCCAGTGGAGGTAATTTTCTGAATACAAGAGCCAGTGAATCGTTAAAGCGGATGGAGGAATTAGTTGAAGATTGGGTGTTTAGGCAAAGCTCTATGATTGATACCAAAACTGGAGGATTGAAAAGAGGAGTTATCGATGTAAAAGGTATGGAAGCAGACATTAAAATGGAGAAGTTGGAGAGGGAGATGAAGCAATCAGTGATTGACATAACTGAAAACTTCAAGCATCTCCTCAAAGATGCTATTGCTACTATTAAACCGGATGTAAATCTGAACAAAGGTAATTCTGATATCACTTGTATGAACTGCACAGCAAATGATCATATGCAAGATAAAGGCAAAGCAATACTGACAGAGCAAGTGAATGCATTTGGAGCACACTCAAACCATACTAATTGGAATGCAGGGAATAATGGGAATAAAATGACAAATTTTGGAAGCAATAGTGGACAGCAGGGATTTGGAATTCAAAATAATCAATTTAAGATGCCAAATCAGCAGCAATTCAGTCTGCCATACCAGCAGAATCACCAACAATTCTATCATAATATGCACTTCCAGCACAATCAACCTCCCTATCAACACAATCAGCCTCAGTTTTACCAAAATACAGCTAATATGCAGCCTCCAGCACAGAATCATACTAATTATGCTTTTAATAACAATCTGTGGGAAACTGTAAAACGTTTGCAGGATAAAGAGAAGACTTGGGAAGAGGAGAAGAAGCTTTTATTACTACAGATTGAAGGGCTGAGATCATCGCAGAACAATGGAATGGGCAACGAAATGCAAAGAGAAGACAAAAATCAAGGTAAAACTGATGAAAATGTCTCTAAAAGAAGTCTACAAGGTCAGTTACCAACTAAACCTTGCATTAATCCACGAAATTTAATACATGTTGATAGATTTAATGTTTTTCCATATAGTTCTAGTGCTGAAATTAGTAATAACCAGAAATCTGATGGTAACTATAATCTTAGCAGAAATGGAACAGCAATTAATGCTATTTCAGCCCTGAGAAGTGGGAGAATTTTATCAAATTCAGAGGATATTAAAAGTAAGGATATAGAGAATAATAAACTTAGAGTAGAAGATAAGATAGAGGACATGGAAATAATTCCAGAAAAAGAGGAATTAAATAGGGAAGGGAAAGAACAGTTGATTCCCTTCCCAAGTGCTCTAGTTTCAAAGAAAGAGAAATTAGACAATTCCTCCTTACTTGAGGTGTTAAAAAATACTTCTATTACCATTCCTCTAACGGATGCAATCCGTTATATTCCACTCTATGGAAAGTTTGTGAAAGAAATTTGCACTCCTTCACGAGAAAGAAGAAAGATTAAACTTTCTGAAAATATAAGTTCTATTATTTTAAATAGTCTACCTGAGAAGTTACAAGATCCTGGAGCACCGGTGATTGGGTGTACTATACAAAATTTGGAATTTAAAAGAGTATTGCTGGATACGGGAGCAAGTGTGAATATACTTCCAAAACTTTTATATGATAAACTCAATCTTGTTGCATTAGAACCAATTAAATTAGAATTACAATTAGCTGATGGTTCAGTTCGCGCACCGTATGGACGATTAGAGGATATTATTGTCCTTGTAGGGGACTTAGCATTTCCCGTAGACTTCATAGTGACTGATGTGAAAGTTATTGGAGCATTATGCAATGCTCCAATCATATTGGGAAAGACCCTTTCTTGCTACTGCTAGAGCAATAACTGATTTTGATAAGGGAAAAATTGAATTGAGGGTAGGGAATGATAAATTAGAAATCCCAATACCAAATTTGAGGAGAATACCTGAATACACATATGAGGATGCAAATAGGATAGATCAATTCTTGGAAGAGGAGGTAGATTATGATGAATTAATTGAAGAAGTGTTTGCAATTAATGACAGTGAAGAAGTAGATAATGAGACACTATTAATAGCAGAAAATTCAGTTGAGTTAGAATTAAAACCCCTACCGGAAACATTAAAATACATTTTCTTAGAGGAAGGGAACTCTAAACCAATTATCATCTCATCATTGCTCTCTGAAGAGCAAGAAGGAAAATTGATTTCAGTCATCTCGAAATACAAAGCAGCCATAGGTTGGAAGATAGATGATATAAAAGGAATAAATAGGGAAATCTGTGAGCACAGAATTTTTTTAGAAGAAGATTCAAAACCTACCCGGCAACCTCAAAGAAGGCTGAACCCCCACATCTTTGAAGTTGTAAAAAAAGAAATACTGAAATGGTTAAAAGCTGATTTTATTTATGCTATATCAGACAGCCCCTGGGTAAGTCCAGTCCACGTAGTACCAAAAAAATTAGGAACTACAGTGATTAAGAGTGAAGATGGAGGGGAGATGCAAACAAGAATAGTTTCAGGGCATCGAGTATGCATAGATTACCGGAAACTCAATTTGGCTACAAAAAAAGATCATTATCCACTCCCTTTCACTGATCAAATCTTAGAAAAATTAGCTGGACAGGAATTTATTGTTTTTGGACGGTTATTCAGGGATATAATCAAATTGCTGTTCATGAACACGATCAGGAAAAAACAACATTTACGTGCCCGTGGAGGTACTTATGCCTTTAAAAAGGATGCCCTTTTGGTTTGTGTAATGCACAGCAACCTTTCAAAGGTGTATGAATGCACTCTTTTCTGATTTTATTGGAGAATTTTTTTAGAAATTTTTTTATGGATGATTTTTTTCGTTTTCGGTGTTTCATTTGATAATTGCCTAACTAAACCTTGAACAAGTTCTGAAAAATCATGTGAGCAGAACAACCTAGTTCTCAGTTGGGAGAAATCCCATTTTATGGTGCAAGGGGGGATTGTTCTGGGGCCACATTATCAGCAAAGAGGGAATCAAAGTGGATCAAGCCAAGGTGGAAGTCATCAAGAATCTTCCCTTGCCGCTGACTCAAAAAAACAACTTAGAGGATTTTTTTAGGACATGCTGGATTTTACCATCGCTTCATTAAAGACTTTGCAAAAATAGCTAAACCTCTAACACATTTGCTTTGTAATAATGTGGATTTTTCTTTAGGAGAAGAAGCTAAATCTTCATTTTTACTCATTAAAGAAGCTCTTATAAAAGCACCTATCTTGCAAGCTCCAAGATGAGAATTTCCCTTTGAAATTATGTGTGATGCATCTAACACCGCAGTGGGAGCAATTCTTGGCCAACGCATTGATGGTAATCCGGTAGCAATCTACTATGCAAGTAAAACACTCGGAGGGGCACAGGTAAATTACTCGACAACAGAGAAAGAATTACTTGCTATTATTTTTGCATTGGAAAATTTCGGCAGTATGTGTTAGGGAGCAAAATTATTGTTTTTTCTGACCATGCAGCATTGAAATATCTGCTAACTAAAAAAGAATCCAAATCTCGGCTAATTAGATGGATTCTTTTATTACAAGAATTTGATATTGAAATTAAGGATCGGCCTGGAAAAGAAAATGTTGCAGCAGATCACCTCTCACGAATTCAAGCTGAAGATTCACAAATCATTAACGAGAATTTCCCCGATGAAAGCATCCTCACAGTGAATTGCCAACCATTACCTTGGTACGCCCATATAATTAACTATTTGGTTGCAGGTTTAATACCGGAGGATTGGGATTATGCAACTCGGAAAAAATTCTACAAAGAGGTAAAACATTATTTTTATGATGAACCTGAACATTTCAAATTAGGGGCGGATGATATATTTCGACGGTGCGTGCCCGAGGTAGAACAGGTCAGTATTTTAAATGCATGCCATTCTTCACTTTGTGGTGGACATTATGCATCAAAAATAACAGCATTTAAGGTACTTCAAGCTGGATTTTTTTGGCCTACCCTCTTTTCAGATGCACATACCTATTGTTCAGCATGTCTCAAGTGTCAAGCATCTATTGATCTAAAAAAAAAGATGCAATGCCTCTCCGTCCTATAATTGAAGTCGAAATCTTTAACTTATGGGGAATTGACTTGATGGGTCCATTCCCCAATTCTAATGGTTTTGAATATATTTTAATTGCAGTGGATTACATGTCAAGATGGGCAGAAGCAATACCAACAAGAACTAATGACCATCAAGTGGTGGTAAAATTCATTCACCAACACATTTTTTGTAGATTTGGTTGCCCAAGAGCTATCATCAGTGATGGAGGGAAACATTTTAACAACCATCAATTGCAACTGATGCTTAAAAAATATGGAGTGGAGCATCGAGTCACAACTCCTTATCATCCTCAAGCCAATGGTCAAGTGGAGAATACCAACAGGGAGGTAAAGAAAATTTTAAAGAAAATAGTGAGATTAGATGGTAAGGATTGGTCTTCCAAACTTTATGATGCATTGTGGGCATATAGAACAGCCTATAAAACACCCTTAGGAATGTCACCATTTAGGTTAGTTTATGGTAAGGCTTGTCATTTACCCTGTGGAAATTCAACATCGAAGTTATTGGGCTATTAAGAAACTTAAATCTTTCTTTAGATAATGCAGGGAAAGACAAGATTGCTCCAATTACATGAGTTAGAAGAATTAAGAAATGAAGCTTACAATAATTCTCTGATTTACAAGGACAAAAATGAAAAAGTTTCATGAAAAGCACCTCAACCGTAAGACATTCTCCCCAGGACAAAAGGTATGGCTGTATAACTCAAGGTTGAAATTATTTCCGTGTAAGTTGAAGTCCAAATGGGATGGACCCATGATAGTAATTGAAAGTTATGAAAATGGAGTAGTTCTCATTGAAAATGAAAAAAATAAATCTCAATTTAAGGTGAATGGACAGAGACTCAAACCATTTATAGAGCTAGAAAACCAAAATTTTCCATCAATTCTTACTTCTGAAGTCCATAATTTACAAGATCCTAGTGTAGGGTAGCATTTTTTTCTGTTTTCTGTTTTCTGTCTTCTGTTTTTTGTCAAAAAAAAAAAAAAAAAACGGTTATAATTTACATCCTTGTCTACAGTTATAGCAAATTATAACAGAATGATTTTTATCTTTTGCAGGTACAATTCTGTCATAAAAAAATTCAGAAAAAAAGAGAGCACGATCTTTTGGGAATTGAGGTGCAGAACAGATGAAGATAGTACAATAGGTTTTGCCAATCCTACGAAAAATGCGGTTTGCAGTTTTGCTATTTTCACTTGTTTCATTGCCTTTTATACATATGAATGCATTAAAAAGAAAAAAAACAAAGAAAATTTTATGTTTTTTTTTTAGTTTTAAACCATGATGATATATGCTGGAATTACTTACATCTAGGGGGAAGGTTTTATAATCTGTTTATTAAGGAGCATTCTTGGATTGAAAATGCAGGAATATGCAGGAATAACCATGATGATATAATCTGTGATTAAAAGAGTTAGACTTCAATAGTGAAGAACATTTCCCCAAAATTTAGAGCCAACAATTAGAATGGTTTAGAGAAACTAAAGAAGAAGGGACAGAATAGTTACCCTTTAAAACTCAGGGTTTACTTAGTCTTTAGCTATGATTGAGGTGGAAGTTGGAATACACTAGAGATTTACAAGCTGAATGAAATCGGGTAACCTACGGTGCTACTGTAGTCTAAAGAAGAAAAAGCTCAGTAGGAGAGTTTAGTGGAAAGTTCAACATGATTAGGAGTGCTTTTGCTCGCTAAAGTCTTTATTTCTTAATATTCCCAATTTCTTATCCCTACCAAATCGTTTCTCCAACCCATGAGCAATTGTGAAACAAATGGTGAAAATAAGGGGAGAAATTATTTTAAACCCTTGTTCACTCATGTGCAAGACCAAAAAGAGGGGAATAAGCTGCAGAGCAACATCAAACTCTCAATAAGCGGCTACCGCTGCAAATAAGTTGCAAACAGCAGTAGAGGAACACTTGTCATTTACCAAATAAGTGTGTGAATACCACAAAAAGGAACTATGTTCTGCATCCTTTTAACATAAAAATTCTTGCACATGAGTGCGATGGGAAGTTCCTATTTAAACCCCAGTGGCAAACACCAAGAAAACACAAGAAAAACTCATGTGGAAGGAGAAATTTTTTTTCTTCTTTTATTTTCTTTTCTCGCTTTTCTTTCCTTTTTAGCAGCAAAGCTCCTTGATCAAAGTTTGGATAAATGATGACCCCTGAATGAGCTTCTATTAATATCTTCTTTTTCCTCATTTCTGCAAAGGAATGACAATTTGGCACTGCTAGGGAAACTTAAAAATACCCTGTCATAATGATGCAAAGTGCAGGGCAAAAATGATGTATTCATGGCTGAATCCTCAATCATTGCTAAGGGACTAGCAATAGGTAAAGTAGGGGGTTATGATAACAGGCAAAAAAATATGCTCTAAACCATCCTTTTATCTGCATATTGATCATTAAAATTTTGAAATCAACAAGGATTTTGCCTGTTATCATGATGTCATGCCTGAAATAATCACTTTTTCATTGCATTTTAAAATGGGTAGTTAATTGTAAATAATTAGTGCTATTATGAGAAATTTTAAGTAATAATTAGGATTCTCATAAATAAATACTCTATTAGCAATTTACTAATAACTGTTGGACAAAATAATCCAAATTTACCTTAAATAAAACATTATTTTCTTTTTCTGAAATAATTACTTTCAGTAGTTTCTTTAATTTTCTATTATATCAATAAAGCCCTAAATGGGCTGGTTTGTACTTACGTTTTTTTTTTGAGGAATTGTGGACAAGCACCGTACATGACAGGTGGGAGCCAATCACATGAAGAAGCGGTGAGCTGTGTACACGGCGATGTGTACACAGCTAACAAACAACTCACCTGCAGGGTATAAGCATCAACGCGCGCATGGCGTCCTCCACCAATAAGATGGAGGCAGATCAGGCGCTGACCAACCGCAGCATCCCGCACCGACGCGTGTGTGGAGCGAGCCGCACCAAAGACCTAATAGATTCTAAAAGAGGGGGGGAGCTCGCAATTTCAGAAGCATCGGCGATTTTCTTTAAGAGGGAGGAGGTGGAGACGGAGGGACTGTTCTTGATTTCTCGCCCGATTTTGTTCGGCCTGGAGGACACAACGAGAAAGAAGTTCCAATCCGAAGCAGCTTTGATCAGGAGCATTCAAGACGCATCGATCCATCCGATTAAAGCCTGCAAATTAGGTTTGCAGTTTAGGTTCAGATCCAAATTTTGTTTCGGTTTCTTTTATTGTTTTTTTTGCTTTTTCTTTTACTTACTTTCGATCTGAAATCTGAAGTATAGACATTCAATGTTACGTTTTTAATTGATTTGTTTCGTTGTTATTTCTTTCTTTTCTTTTTCTGTTTTTTTTTCTGTTTTGTTTTGAAGTGAATAATTAGGTGGAATTATTACATGTTGCAGGTTAATTCGGTTTATTTCTGCATTTTTCCTTCTTTCTCTTCTGAATAGGTTAATTCCTCTTTCATAATTTTTTTACTTGGATTGTTCGCTAGTTTTTTTAGTCAGAAATTTTTTTTTTTTTTAAGGTCTGAAATTAGTTTGGACAGTGAGTTGTTTCAGCTTAAATGTGAAAGTGATTCCTTGTCTCTCGGAATACTTCTTGCATTGTAATCTTTGTGAGAAAAATCAATACACATCTCTCTCGCTGAACTCCTTCCACAATATTCTTCAGTATTTCTATCTCAGTATTCTCTAATCTTTCCTATCTTTTTCTTCACCTTATTCTTTTCTTTTTTTTCTCTCCTCATTTCTTTTCCTTTCTTTTCTTTCTGTTTGACAAATCTGCAGTCAAAAATCTCAGTAAGGACATACATACATATAAATAAATAAAGACATTCTTCTCTATGTTAATCTGATTTGTTGGATAAAACTAATTCCTAAATCAAGTAAATACAATTTCGAGAAAAAAAAGAATAAAGATAAAGAATTATACATAGACAGAGATTATCTCTGAAAAGGAGAGAATAGAAAATTAAATTCTCTTAATACGTTTTAGAAATAAAACAAATAATAGCAGTAGTTTGATAAAAAAATTTTAGAAAAAATTAGAAAATTACACAATGAAAGTGAATTCAGCATATTAGAATCGACATATCTACATCTTGTTTGTTTTCTTTTTTTTATATCATTGAAATTCATTGCAGATAATTGATTTGCAATTCACTTTCATTTCCACATAATTTGTTTGATCTTCATTGAAAATTAAAATGAAGATAATTTGAAGTATTTTCATATAATTGTAGTCTTGCTTTGTATTTGTGAAAATAAAAAAAGGACGTAAATTCCGTTTTGAACTTTAAAAAGAAAGAAAGATACCGGTATAACCTCCCTTGGGTTCGACCCCTTACAAGCCACATATTTTTGATAATCGCAATTGTTAAGGGAAATTTTGTTATACACAATTTATTGTTTAAGTCTGAACACAAATACTACGACGTATTACTTCATCTATTTTCGGACTTATCAGTCGTCGTGCGAAGAGAAAACAAAGAGTGATCGCATCGGGCGGATCTTGATCCAACACTTTTAATGAGACACGCGTCACGATGCGTCCATCGGTTGCATTTAATCTCAATCATTATAACTCTTGCAATGAATGGCTAAGATTTCTCGATTTTTGTCTCCACAAATACCTGTCCAAATCGCATGATTTTTTATTCTGTGGATTCATTTTTGAGTTCTCTTTCCAAAAATACTAATTTCCCTAATTTCTCACACTCAATTCATCATTTAAATTGATCGAATTTTGAAGAAATCTTAAAAATTTCCCTAATTCTCCATTGAGTTGGCCCTTACTCACCATTATGCTAATCAATTCGTGATTAAATCTTCACATTAGTGAGTTTGGAAAAAAATTATGTGTGGACATCTGTTTTCAACAACCGTACAATCTAGCTTCATCAGTCACCTCAAAACTCAAAAATAGAAAATTTTCTTAAGTCTAAAAAGATTTTTGAAGAATCACCTAAAAACTCATGACAACTTCATAAAATTTTTAAAAAATGTTAGAAACAAAAAAGATCTTGGTTCAGGATTGTTAAGGTCCAGAATAATCATTTTTGTTACACGGTTGTTTTAATCCTTATTTATATTAGGTCTATAAGTAGTCTCCTACTGTAGCCCTCGAGGAAAAAACTCCATTTTTCCTTTTAGAGCTCCATATAAAAGGATAAATCTCTCAAACTTCAAGAGTTTTCCTTGTTTGAAAATGCTCCAATGCCTGTGGACTCAAGCACAACCCCTTTATAGGTTTCACTGTTTGAATAAACTAGTTCTTTGGATTAAGAACTTGCTCGTTTTTTGTAAAATGAAGGTAACAGGATTCTTAGTTAGACTTTGCTTTGATCTTGAGAGAAGGATGCATAACACATGAAAACAATATCAAAACTTGATGCAGTACTATGAAAAGACATATAAAACTTGGAAATCTAATTAATAATGATAGATTCTCGTCTTTTCTTCAAATTATGAAGAAAAAAATTTAAATTATAAATCCTATAAATGAAGAAAACAAAATAAAAATGCCAATGTGATCATTATCAAGAGGTTGTGATTCCATGAGAACCATACGAAGGAGGGTACATATTCTCATAATGAAGATAAAGGGCACAACGCATGGTAGATAGGACAACCAAAACAATGAATAAAAATACAATGCCAACCAATATGCACAAAAAAATGGAACAATGTTCACAATTAATAATATTCCCAAGGTATAAGTCACTTGGTTAGGATACAAACAAACTTGGAACGTTTTTTAATGAGCTTGGAATATTGGATACAATGGTGAGCACCCCTCTACATAGTAAAAGCATGAGAAAGAAAATTCCCTATTAAGTATGATGGATTAAGAATTAAGTACGACATAATGCATGATGATCCATATGGTTACCGCTGTGATTCCATTCTTAGTGAAAATGGCTAAAAATCAGGAATCGCTCCAATAGCAAGTACACTAAATAATAGAAACTATCTTAGAATAAGAAATACCCTACAAAAAGGGAACGTTTTTTAAACCTAAAAGGAGAAATTCATTTTCTTTTGTGCCGTATCACTAGCTTGCATTCTTGTTTATTATGAGAGCATAACATCAAATGTTGTTGGTCTATAAGATCTGGTGGAAGCACTAGG